>PVJH01004540.1:0-123909 GCA_004026705.1 Nesogale talazaci
AGGCAGACTTTCATACAAAAGGGAAAAGATTTTAGAGATTAGCAAGTGGTTAAGGGTAGTGCAAGAAGGGTAAGAAGAGGCAGTAGACTAGAGGGTTAGTGATGTTGAATTTTGTGAAAGAGACCATAGAGGTCCACAAGAGGTAGAAGAGGTAGAAGAATCAGGGGACAGTGGGGATACACTACTGGGAGAGTTGACCACGTGCTTTGCCCTTTGGGATACAAAGTTAATGGTCTGAAATGTAAACCCTCTAACTAAAATAACTAAATCAAAGCCCTATAATTAAACTAGTTCAGAATGTGGTGACAGTGACAGAGAGGAAATGTAAACCAAAGAAGGATAAAATAGAATCTTACTGTCAAATTATTCAGTTTCCTTAAACAATCACCCGGTGGTGACCTTGAGCACAAAGCTTACTCGCAGAGCTGCTTGATCTTCTTATCACATCATAAAACAAGCAAAAGTTGTTTCATACTTAGCTAAGTACTCCTAGCTGATAACTTTATTTAGGAGCCCTGGTAGCATAGTGGAGTGCCCATTCGTCAGCAGTTCAAAACCACTAGTAACTCCATAGAGGATAAAGATGTGGCCTTCTGCTCTTGTAAAGCATTGGGAACAAACAGAGACAGTTTTATTCTGTTTTATTAAGTCAGAATGAGTCAGAAGTGACCCAATGGGAGTGAGTTTGGTTTGGGTTTTATCTCATTTGATTTAATTGGAATACAAAACCATCTCCATTATATGATGGAAGAGACAGTGCGGAACATTTTCCTTGCATAGGTTAGGCCTCTAAGGTTTTATAACAATTCTGAATATTAAAATTCAAGTGTGTGTTCTTTCATCTACAAGTAGGGAAAACATAAAAAGAAAAGTAGCCTTTGAACGTGAGAATGATGGGGAGATCCTATGTAAAGAAGAATTAATACATTGAAATGGATCATGCATTTGTGGGTGGTTGAGCTAAGTGACCAGCTAACTCTCCATTGGTAATGTTCAGTCTTAATGAACAACACAGGGCTCTTCCCCAAGTGCTCTTCTTGGACGTGCCACATCTGTGCCAACTGTCCGTCCTTTGTTTATTTCACTTCATACACTCCTCTTCATCTAATTAATGCTTTAAAATGAAACATGAAATTTCCCTTTCAATTTATTTCAAAAATATATTCTAGCTTGTTAATCTCTCTCTTCTTTAGTAGATTCTGATCGCTTATATTACAAGAAATGACAAGAGCAATTGCCATTAAAAACTGAGCAGAACAAAGGTATGGTAATGAGGAGTATTACAATTCATTCACCAAGACAATCTGCTATAAAAGGATCAAATGAAACTACCTTTCTCTTTCTGATAACAAAGCAATTACAAGGTGTAAAGCAATAGGGAGGAAATAATAATTTAATAGAAAATGGAGCCAACGGTAGAAAAATACAAAACAACTCCACACACACAAAAAAAACCCTCACTATCAAAACTTCTCATTATTCAGAGGAAAAGACTTGCCAAAAATGTCAGGATGCATAGCAATATTTTTCCCAGAAAAAATAATTTTCTCTTATTAGTATTCAGAAAATTGCAGGCAATGAAAAAGGTCAGTCTTTCTTTAAAAGCAGTGAGCAAGCATAGGCAATTCACAGAATACACATATTCACACAAAAGCTCAAATGTAGAATTGCAAAAGAAAAAACCATGGATAGAAGATCACAGGATTAACATTCTGAATGAGCAATCAACATTTGGTAAGTAAGAAGTCTCAACCCTCATGACCTTCAAAGATTCTTAACAGTTGTCCAGCTGTTCAGTGAGCAGTTCCCACAGGATGCCAGACACAGCCATGCTGTTATAAAACACATCTGTGGACCAGCTCCAACCCAAGACTTGCTAGCTTAAAAGTGTTAATCAAGGAACTTAAGCATAGATATGACAGTCTAGACATTTAAGCTTCTGTTTGTAGCCCTGAACCATACTCCTAGAGTATTAAATC
Source organism: Nesogale talazaci (assembly GCA_004026705.1). Taxonomy (NCBI): domain Eukaryota; kingdom Metazoa; phylum Chordata; class Mammalia; order Afrosoricida; family Tenrecidae; genus Nesogale; species Nesogale talazaci. The sequence continues at coordinate 1,980 of PVJH01004540.1, forward strand.
ACATCCATTGTTTCATCTTTAAATTGGGAATGGCACCGCTTACCTGTCATGGTTGCTATGAAGATCAGTTAATGATTATAAAGTGCTTTGGAGTTACCTATTAAATATTACAAGATACAACACAAGCTAGGACCTGGCCTACATGGCTGACATGAGTTTCATTATGCTCATGTCACAAATCATGTCATTCTTTCAGCTGTTATTGATTGGAAAAGAAAAAAGTCAGGAAATTTGGCTTTACTCCCCCATGGTTAGGAGAAATTCTATCTTCCTACAATAGCTGTGATAATGGTTGCAAAATGGATACAAAGAATATGCAGCTTTTATGATTGGGAATAAAAGCAGAATCTGAAATGTTCTGTTTCTTCCATACAGCATCAATTGATTTATCTACCTACTTATCTCCACTACTTGTCTACCTGTTTGTTGTACTTTGGTGGCTTTCATATTGCTGTGATGCTAAAAACCATGTCACATGAAGAGGCTGCCCATTTGGGGTGAATTAGCCACAGAAAAGCCTAGGAATAGCAACTGAACATTATCAGAGACCATAGTAGAAGATGAGCCCCCCAAGTTGGAAGGTTACTCAGATTACAAAGGAGAAAGCACTGCCTTCTCACAGTAAAGTTGACTATAAAGATATGGATGGAATAAACTTCTCAGGGCCTTCATTTCCAGATGGGGTAAGCACCCTAATGAGAATAAAGAGCTACACACATGCATTCATAATCAAAACTTGGAATATAGGAAGTAGGAAAATGAATTGTAAAGAATAGGAATGGAATTTGTCAAAAATGAAATAGAACTCTGTGTTAGTCTTGGTTGATAGAGAGACAAACAGAGACTCTCATATATGTATAAGAGAGAACTTTATATAGCAAGAAGTAATTATGCATCAATAAAACATCCCAGCCCAGTCCAGATCAAGTCCATAAGTTCCACTTTAGCCAGTGAATTCCTTTTCAGAATCACACAGAATATGCAAAGATACTGAATGCAAGAAAATCACAGACCAATGGGTGGAAAGTCCTGTTACGCATCCTGACGCATCTCCAGGTCTTTTCTGCCATCACATAATTCCATTGGCTTTTCAACAGAACGTGAAACAGAGAGTGCGTCCTGTCTACAGGGAGAAAGAGAGGAGGTTCCCAGAACTCTCATAAGAAGGCCAGGTCCACAAGAAAAGATCATCAAAATTGAGAGACTAGACTCCTTTTGTCCTTTTATCAAATTGACATGAAATTGTGTAACTACCACAGGCCACCGCTTGTCAACTTGACACCTTTAAACAAGTCTTTAACCATACATAATTTTTAAAGAAAACAATAATAAAACCATAACTGTACCTAACAGAATAAAACTAAAATGCATACAATTCAAACTATGCCAGCCTCATTTAAACATAATAGTCAATAAGTGAACAAATCAACAATATTCTATGCTTAACAATTGCAGTTAGATGAACATCTATACCATAATCCTATAATCCTATCCATATATTAATTACCCCATGAACATTTGTAAGCCAACCATTCCGTTCTTTTATCCACCAAATTTTGGATATCCAATTTCTATATTGCCAACTTTATCAACTCGGGGATCTGAGTAACAAGCATGTTTTTGATATAAAGTATTTTCATTCCAATAGCATCCATAAGCAAAGTCAAATTGGGACAGGTCATTCATAAAATCAGCATTAAAATGCTCCCATTCATAGGATCCAAAAAGCTTATCTATACCACATTATGGTCCACCTCACCTAGTCTCACCAGAGTGCCCATAGGTGGCCTCACTTTTTGTTCATGGCCCCCATCAAAGATTCTTAACAACCCAAGCTCCTTTGGGCTAAGTTAGGAACTTCAGACCAGTCAACCTGCCCTTGTCTTCTCCTCTAATCCCTATCAATCAGGTCCACAAGTGTCAGTGGCCAGCATTAACTCATCTCCCTATTGCTGATTTTCTCAACAAGTCCAGGTAGTTAACTAGAAAGCATTTCATTCTGCCTGCAGACCCCCCTTTAACATTCAATCTTAGAGAAAAGAATTCCAACATGACTCCAAATTTTTCCAGTTTCAGGAACAAACCACTAGTACAAAATTCAAAAAAACCAAAGCATCCCTCCCCTTTTTTTTTAGCCCCCTCAGTCTGTCCACATCTCTTCAAATGCAAATATCCTTAGTATTCCAAAGCTCTGTGCAGGGCTTGTTTTCTGAGCCTTCTTTGTAGGCATGTTCTAAGCCATTTAAAGATCCATTTTAATTGTTGAAGGCAAGTAGGCTAACAGATGCCCTATGTGTACTTTCCATTCCTCATCTCTATCAATCACTGTATTGACAATAATATTCAGAAGGAAATAGTGTAGACTTAATACAGCCAGATCCTTAACTCAATTCTTAAAATAGTTAAGCTCAATCCTTATCTAACTTATCCTAATTCTTTTCTAAACTATTCCATTGATATAAAACATGGCCTTAGGTCTCTGACTGCATCAAAACAGGGCCCAGATCTTTTGTCTGACATTTTGACTAATCAGCATGCTCTCAGAGAAGTTCAAGGGGAAATTTTGCCCTGTTAGCTCAATATTCATATTTATCACATTCGTTTTGGCCATTTCACAAATGATTAACCAGAGACAGCATCTATGAATCAAAATTTTCATTTTCCATATACTTTCCAGAAAGCAATGCAACAAACTGCAGATCCATATCTAATCTCCAGCTAGTATATAAAGGAAAACTACCCTGAGGCAAAGGTTAAACACACATCTATTCTTCATCCTTATGATCCACCTTTTTAATATCCCACTCCTGATACCATAATGTGTTATGGTATTAACTAGATGTCGTGGTCATAGGCTTACGTTAATTTCATGATTGAGATATCTGGAGATAGCCATTGAGTAGCCAACAGGCCTCTGTGTGGGCATGACTTTCTCCTGATACATCTGGGAAATGTCGCAATATTTCCCTTGTGAAGTTGAGACATCATCTCCCCAGTTGTTGGGAGTTAGTCTCAGAGATGATGAATCACAGACAAGACAAGATGGCAGCATCTGAGGAGCCGGAGGAGAAGCCACACAGCTTTGCCCTGACAGAGCCAGACCTCTGAACCTGGAGAGACCAAGTGGGGACCCCTGCCAGCGATGAGTTGCTTCTGCCACCATTGGATGCTGTTGATGGACCCTGAGTCCTGGAAGCGAGGAGCCATGGGGAGACCCCTGCTATTGCCAGGATTCTGCACCCACTAACTTGTGATTTCATAAGTCAGAAAGAGACATTATACACTGGTATTGGGCATATGGGCTAATATTGGACTTATGACTTTGAACTGGACTGGGTTGGGATACTTTCTCAGTGTTCCATTCCTTCTGTATATAAAGCCTTTCCTTATATCCATATGCATGTCTATAAGTTTGTTCCTCTACTCTACCCAGATGGACACACTAGACAAACAAATCCAGAGTCACTCATATAAGTGTAAGACAGAACTTTATATCAAGAAGTATCAATAAAACATCCAAGCTCTGCCCAGATCAAATCCATACATTCAATATTAATTAGGCTTTAAGTCCAATATTAGTCCATGAATTCCTCTGAAGACTCATGCAGCATATGCAAAGATCCCAAATGCCTGAAGATCACAAGCTGATGGGTAGAAAGTTTTGTGGATCCAATGGCAGTGGACACATCTCCAGGGGATCTGGCTACCATCATATGACTTGTCAATGGGAATGTGAAACAGAAAGAATATGTCCCTCCTCCAGGGAGGAGAAGAGGAAGTTCTCAGAATCTGCATAAGAAGGCTAACCCCATAACTTCACAGCTTCATTTTTTTAATCAAGTTTACATGATATTGTGTAGCCATCACAAACCTATATAGAACAATATCCTAGACATTTTTGAGCTGAAATGCACTGGGATTGGCCATTTTGTAACAGAAAGTCATATGGCTTCCTATGTCAAGAATGACAAATTTACAAAAATGGCATTTCATCAATTGTGAAAGGAAAATATCAAGCTATGTCTTAAAGTTGTTAGCAGGTGACATCAAGTCAGATCTAACTAATTGGCACCTTGTGTACAACTGAACCAAACACTGCTCAGCCCAGGGTCATCCTCACTTCCTTCTTAGATTGAGACCATTTTTGCAGCCACTGTGCCAATCCATCTTGTTGTGAGTCTTCCTCTTCTTCACTGCCCCTCTTTTTTATCAAGTGTGTTGTCCTTCTCCAGGCACAGTTATCCTGTGACAACATATCCAAAATATGTGAAATGGGGTCTCCCCATCCATGTTTCTAAGGGGCATTCTGGTTGTTCTTCTACCAAGACAGATTTGTTTGTTTGGCAGACCATGGTACTTTTTTAAAAATCATTTCAATGGGCACTTATACAACTCTTATCACAATCCATACATACATTCACTGTATGTGAAGCACATTTGTTGCCATCATCATTTTCAAAATATTTGCTTTCTACTTGGGCCCTTGGGTTCTTCATTTTCTCCCCTCTCTTTCTGCTCCCATCTCCCTTATGTACCCTTGATAATTTAGAAATTATTATTATTATTATTATTTTGTCATATCTTATACTGTTTGATGTGTCCCCTCACTTACTTTTCTGTTGTCCATCCCCCAGGGAGGAGGTTTTATGTAGATCCTTATCATTGGTTCTCCCTTTCTACCCCATCTTCCCTTTACCCTCCCAGTATCACCACTCTCACCACTTACCATGAAGAGATCATCTGTCCTGTATTCCCAGTGTTACCAGTTCCTATCTGTACAAGTGCACATCCTTGGGTCTAGCTGGATTTTTAAGGTATAATTAGGATCATGATAGTGAGGGGGGGTGGCGGAGGAAGCATTTAAGAACTAGAAGAAAGTTGTATGTTTCATCATTGTTACCCTGCACCATGACTGGCTTGTTTCCTCCCCACAGCCCAGCTGTAAGGGTATGTCCAGTTGCCTACAGATGGACTTTGGGTTCCCAATCTGCACTCCCTTTATTCACAAAGGTATGATTTTTTGTTCTATGATGCCGTATCGCTGATCCTTTTGACATGTCATGGTCACACAGGCTGGTGTGCTTCTTCTGTGTGGGCTTTTTTGCTTCTGAGTTAGCTGGCCTTTTGTTTACCTTCAAACCTTTAATATCCCAGACACTATATCTTTTGGTCGTTGGGTACCATCAGCTTTCTTCACCACATTTGCTTATATACGCATTTTGTTTCAGTGATAATGATGGGAAAATGAGCATCGTGGAGTGCCAATTTAATAGAACAAAGGGTCCTTGCATTAAGAAAGTACAAGATGGAGGCCCAATGTCCAACTGCTACCTTAATACTAAGTCTATAAATTTATGCATGTAGATCTATTTCCCCAAACTTGTATTTAGACCTCTGTACATTTCATTATAATATTTGGCTTTGTCTTCATGAGATGTCCTTTGAAATTTTCTATCCAGCTTTTTGATTTCATCATTTCTTTTATTTGAATTAACTACTGTACAAAGTAGTTTTGTTTTTATCACTAGACCATCTTGTCCAATCATTGTTCCTCCCTCCTTGTTTCAAACTTTTTTATCCAATCACCAATAATTATCAACACATCTTCATTGCATATTTGGTCAATTTCAGAGTGAAGAAGTTGCTAGAATTCTACGATTTCTGTGTTACTAGCTTTAATGGGAGTCCTGGTAGCCTAGTGGTAATGTGTTGGGCTGTAATTCTCTTAGTCCACCATTCACAACCAAAAGCCACTCAGAGGAAGGAAGATGGGGATTTTTACTCCTGTAAAGAGCTACAGTCTCAAAAACTCACAGGAGCAGATGGACCCTGTCCTGTAGGGTAAAGTCAGCATTGATTCATGGGTTTCTTTTTGTTTTTTATAGAACTTTAGTGGTTGGTGCATAAATTTCAATAATAATTGTATTGATTAGAGGTCCTTGAAAGTGGATAGATACAATCGTATAGCAGAAAGCATTGTGCTTCAACATAGATCTTGAAATTTTCTTTTTGATGATGACTGCAACTCCCTGCCTCTGGACTGCATCATTCCCAGCATCTTACAATCTAGCCAATTCGAGGTACTTTCATCTTAGTAACACCTAGGATATTGATCTTTATACGTTTAATTTCTTAGTTTAGTAAATTTCATGTGATTATTAAGTATAACACTAAATCACTTACTGACAATTGATAAATCATGCTTACTACTCTCATGTTATTTTCCATTTGTAGTTTAGTGGGGTTGGGAAGATGAGTCTCATTATATCCAATAGTTTGAGAATAAAAGTATACACATCATTGCTTTATCAAAAGCTTTAATAGTCCATGAATGCTTCTCCATCTTCTCTTGGTTTATTTTGCTAAATTGGAAAGTTGCATAATGAGATTATATACTAAGCTTAGTCCTATAATATAACTCTTAAATGTAAATAATATATCCTTTCCTAAATGTTGAAAGTTTACTTCAACATTTTTAAGCAATGAAACACTAGGTGCTTGAAAGATACTTTCACATATGCCATTAGCCTTTGCTTTTAAGATGCCACCAATTATAATATATGCCATACAACTTAGAATACAAGCTTTTGTTTTACTTTGTTTTCACATTTTTTTATTTTCTATTTTCCAACCTTTTAATTGACAAATAGTTCACATATCATACAATTCAGTAGTTCAATTACATCAAGGAGTGTTGTGCAATCATCACCACAATCAGTTTTAGGACATTTTGCTCATTCTTGTCCTCATCATTATTAGTTTCCCATTTACAATTAATTTTTTTTTTGGGGGGGGGCCATCACTGCCGTCAGGTGGTGGGAGTAGGAGGCCCAGCCTTTGCTCCGTGGAGCTGGAATCAAACCTCCATCCCAGTGGGCCGCAGTCCTGCACACAACCACTACGCCACCAGGGCTCAGCCCTTAGAATTAATTTTTGAAACTTCCAATTTTCCGATCATGCTTTATATATTCCAACTTCTGATTATTAGTATATTTTTACAGTTTTTTTTTCTCATTTTGAGTCATGCTCCATAAATAAATGAAGTTCTGGAAGGTTTTTCTCCCACAGATTCTATGCCACTCGTGTCATTATGGTCGACTTTACTTTGAGATAGCAGCTCTTCATTGGTCATAGTTCGAGCACTTTCTGACCTGAGGTGCTCATCCCCAGGCACTATCTTTGACAATGTCTGCTTCTGTTCATTATCTAACAAGGTTTTGATGCTATACATGTTTTTCAGCAGCTACTTCTTCCAAAATGGACAGTCTATTCCTTCTTCATAGTCTATGCTTTGCCTGGAAGCACTATTGAAACCTGTTCACCCTTGGTTAACCCAGTTGGCATTTGATATAGCAGAGACAGAGCTTCCAGCATCACAAAACACCACATCGCGACAAACTAGAAAAAGTATAATGCAGTATGAAATGGGACAATATCTTTGCACCTACAATGAAATCCAAGTACCAAAATAAAGAATAACAGGCTGCCATCAAGTCAATACTGACTCAAAACACTCTAAGAGAGCCATATAGAATTGCCCTAGGGTTTTTGACACTCTAGAAAACCTCATCTTCATCCCTCAGAGCAACTGGTGACCAACATGCAACTCACTACACCACCAGAGTTCCTAGGGTTAGAATTAGTGCTTGAGACAAAAATTAAGAAAAATCATGTCACAGTTCTAATGACCATGGAACCTTTATAGCTTCTTCTATCCTAAGTTTTCTTATCTATGAAACAAGTATTATAGCACTCTTTAAAACTCCAAGGTGTTTTTTACCTTGACTTTTGTGGACTTGCTTTCATTTTCTCTTGCTTCAACATGAACTTACATATGTGCAATTAGTAAGCCCCTGGCCTCATTCTGCTTGATGACATTGCATTTCCCTGTTGTCTCTATTATTGTAATTGATTTTATTCCTCTGCATTCCAAAAGGTGAGATCCATGTGCATTTATGTTGCTGAAAAAAAGATATTGTCACTGAATGAGTCACTGATCTTATAAAATTTTATTTCTAGCATTGTTCCTTTTACCTGGGGCATATTTTTCAATCAAAAATCCTTCTTATGTTAGTCAGGGTTGATTGAGAAACAGATCCAGTGACTATATGTGTGTTAAATAGAGATTTCTATCAATGAGTAATTGTTTATAAGATAACATCCCAGCCCAGTCCAGATCAAGTCCATAAGTCAGATACTAGCCAATAAGTCCAATACTAGTACATAAATCCTTCATCAGCACATGCAATGATGCAAAACGCAGGAAGTCCAGTAGGTGCAAAGGTCAGTAGGTGCAAAGGTCAGTAGGTGCAAAGGTCAGTAGGTGCAAAGTCTTTTGGATCCAATGGCAGCAGATTCATCTTCAGGGTTTGAGTTTCCATCAGTCTGGCTCTATGTGGCTTCATGAGCTCTCCTCGTGTCTCAACTGTCATGAATGATGCTATCAACAATTACTTAATGCTTTTGGGCATTTTCAAATGCTTGGTTATTCACTACAAATGCACATCAAGAAATCTAACAATCTTAAAACTAATAAATTATTAATATGAGGATAACACACAATTTATTCAGCACCATAGCCCCATAAAGCATTACCTTCATCAGTGTTCTCACGCTGGGTAGAGTTGGAGAGAGCAGGAATTGATGTCTCCTTGGTTCCTAGCTCTTGGAATTCTCAGTCTCTCTATTAGAGTTTATATAGGTAGTTCAACTGGCTGTTTGATGTCATTCTGGGTCTTATCAGGGCCCACCTGATTTTCAGGGGTGACTCCTAGTCTATTTGTTTAGTTCTTTCCTGTGACTCAGCATTTCTCCTGGGCCTAGTAGGACTTTAATTGTCTTTCAAGATGCTCATCATTAATCATCTTGCAAGGCAGTTCCTCATCTTGCAAGGTAGTGCTTTGTTGTTGCCATCACTGAACACCAAGAAAGTGAAGCAGTGTGTGGTCCTCCTCCAGAGAGAAAGAGAGGAAGTTACCATATCCTCATAAGAAGCCCACATGCACAAAAAGGATCATCAGGCTGTAACCTAACAGACAGGCTAGACACCATCCTGACACTTATTTATCAAGTTGACATGAAATTGTGTAACTACCACACTTGCTATCTGTTTTCAACTTTCAAATTTCAATCCCAAATAATTACAGTGCATGAGCTCATCTGCAGAAATTTGTTTTTTAAATATTCAGTTGCTTCATTGTTGGCATGAGTTATTCCTTAATAAATTTGATAGATAGTCATATGAATCGACCTTTCTTGTTGAAACAAGGATGTTATCCTATTACCAACAGCATTGTACTTTAGGATAGAACTTGCAATATCATGGTTGTTCTGCTTTGCTTTTATCACTGAACATGATGACATTCCTCTTCAATGAGTCCTTCCCATTATATGGCTCAAAATGGTAAATTGACCAGTCCCTTTCAAGGTCTTAATGCCTTGATATATCTTTATGCATTCAATTTTATTTTTAATTTGTTTTATTGAGCTGTAGTTAACTTTTCATGTGATTCAACAGTTAAGTAATATTAGAAAGGGTTAAGCAGTCATCACCACAATCAACGTTGTAACATTTACCCCTTCTTGTACCCATTAGTGTTGACTCCCCTTTTCCTTCACCCTTTCCTTCAGTATCATATATGATTACTAGACAAGTTACTATCTTCATAAATCCTATCCAGCCTCCTGAGTATGTAAAAACATACAAAATATGGACAAAAATTCTAAAGTCCAAGCATAAACAATCGTATAAAAAAATCTCAATCTAATAAAAAGCAAAGACTATTTCAAAATTAAAACAAATTGAAAATGTATCCAAAGATAGTTCTAGTGATAAAATAGTACATTCCCCCCTAAAACCACTATACAAGTGTGTTTTTCCCATATTAGAGCTTTTCACTTCTAATCAAAAGACAGTGGAGATTTTACTGGGAACACAGTCCACGTAGGAACCTAAAAAATGGATTTAGGCTTCCACTCTCATCCACTGTGTTCCAAAAACTAGATTTTCAGAATTTAGGTACTACTACAATGGCATCCTCTGGGTTTGGATTTGTTCTTTACAATACTTAGATAGCACAAGGGGCTGTATTTCTTCTGGGTGGACTGAGCTGATTCCTCACATAAATGACTACTTGTTTTGAGACAAGCTTTTAAGACCCTAGATGCTAGATTTCTTAATAGCTGAGAATCATCTGATTTCTGCACCACTATTTGCTATGGCACCCATATCTTCAGTGATCTTTTCATGTGGGTTTTCATATGTCACAAGACCAATTGTTAAATTAGAGTTGTGATCGAGTGAGCGCTCAAAATCCTTTTATGTAATAATGATTTCTATCTGTCCTGGTTCATTGTGAGAGACAGCTTCATAATTTTATTGTAGTACAACATAGATCATCACCATGGGGACTGAAGATAATTCTGTTGATAGTTACATTATTATATTCCTTAACAAATTCAAATTTCAAAGGAATATAAGGTTATCATATAAGTAATTCTAAGGAGAAAGAAAATAATTTAACTAAAAGTTATCTTTAATTTGAAAGGTCTATTTAGTATTTCTGACATCCTCATCAAGGAAGGAAACTAGAAATGTGCTAACTCTCATGTTTAAATATTTCCTTAATGCACAAAACGAATACCATGGGATGTATAATCAATTATCTGACCAGTTTGCAGAAAATATTGCCTTGAATTAGGTGTGAGTTTAATTTGCCATGACTTTTGCATCTCTAGAAACCCAGTAGGAGTTTAACTGTTAAGATGAACTCAAGCATATAGTTCTTTGGCTAATCATTAATGGCCCCATTCAGCCAAAATTAAATTTACACACCTGCCAAGCACAAAAGTTCAGTTGTCTCCTGAATGCTAGAACTAGAGTCAGTTTCAATAATAAATATTGCCACTCTCCCATCAGCTATACATAATCACTCAGAGAGTGCGAATCTTAACCTTGCAGAAAAAGGTCAGAACCCATGGGAGGAGGGCTTCCGGGAAACTGCTCACAATATTTTTTATCATTATAGCATCTCTTTATCAAGCACACTTTTAAGATTATCTCAAAATGGAGAGACAGAAAAAGAATCTCTTCTGTTTCATCCTCTCACTCCTAATTCAATTTTTAAATTCAACCTGTAAGACTGGTCAAAGCTCAGACATATTTCATCACACAATCACTACAATCGCAATCAAGCATTTGTTCAATGCTTATATATTCAACACTTTGCATGTACTAATTTACTTAACCAATATATCAAATAAGTACTTGAATTTAAATCGACTTTCGAGATGAAATAACTATCGCTCAGTGAGACTAAATTGCTTCCCAAGGTTGCACAACTAGAAGTGAAAATTTGAATCAGTCCCATTCCAGAGCCCATGACTAAGAACACATGCTCAAGGACATGCCTCATGAACACGAGAAGATTTGATTAAACACCCTTGGTGAAAAAAACAAATTTCAATAAATCAGCAAGTTCATGCGAATAAAATAAACTTACCCACATTTTTTACATAGAAAAAGAGACAGAAAGACAGTGAAATTATGGAGGATGGATATGCTTTTTGTGCATATTTTAATTTTTTCTTCAATAATTTCTCATGATTTTATTATCATATTGATTTTTCCAAATGCACATCCTTAGTTATAAAAATAGCAAGCCAGAGTTAACATCAAAGATGGAAATCAAAAGGATATTTTGATAATGAATTTAATAAGAAAGAAAACTCAAAGCCCGGATAAAAAATTAAAAATAAGACAAAGGCATGGATTAACAAAAGACTTCTCTAAATATCTTGTAGTAACATTATAAATAGCTAATAATACCAATTGGGGAATTCAGTATTTTCTGAGGATCTTTTCAGTTAACAAGGAAATGAATCAATTTTTTTATAATTCACAAATGAAGGGACAATTATGCCCCTCATCCTAAAGTGAGAGTCTATTGATCTAAACAAGATACTAACATGCTTAAGCAAAAATGAACACAGGATCTGACCTCTCACCTCTTTCAGGAAGGAAGCTATGTGTTTCAGAACCCTATCTCTGGATAACATAAATTAAATCAAAATGATTCAAAATCAGAATATCTCTGGGAAAAAGCATTGTAAACCCAAGGGCAAATCTCTCTGTTTCCACAAGCTTCATAATTCAACATTATTTATCTTGAACTTTCTATAATTTTAGATGTTTGGTTTTTATTACTGATGGAAATGTGTCATCTGTGTTTTTTAGATTTTAAACAATGAATTAGAAAGATCTAAGAGGAAGGAAGGAATATTTGTATATTTCTCCATCAAACATTTTGCACACTTTATTTTAAATAATCCTGATGAAATCTTATGAGACTTTTAGTGGGAGTCCCATGTAATGGACGTGAATACTAGGAGCCAGAAAATTTATCTAAAAACATTATAATAGATGAGAAAAATAAAAAATAGATTTGTCTGGTTCAAAAACATTATTTTTACTAGGTATGGAGATACAATTAATGTGGTCCCAGAGCTTAAATTATGAATGCCTGGTTTCATAACAGAAGGCTACGGATAGGAGTGGGAGTCCAAAATCCATTTTTAGGGTCCATACATGGATTAAGCTGCCGGTGAATTCCCTCTGACATAATCCCAGTATATGAATAGCCTTACTCTCATGCAGAGTGCATAGGAAATTGGATTATTATAGATGCATCTGGTTAAAATTTAACAATTTATCTTTTGATCTCTGTGGCAGTCATGTGCTTATGTTAATTTTATGATTGAAAGGTAGGGGTGGAGTGTAGCCTGTTAATGTGAAGATAGCAATTGAGTAGCCAATGAGGCCTCTGTATAGGCATGGCTTTCCCCTGAGACTTCTGGGAAATCTCGGATATTTCCCTCGTGAAGATGAGAAGCTATCTTTCCGGGTTGTTATGAGTTAGTCTGAGAGACGATGAATCACCGAAAAGACAAGATGGCAGTGTCTGAGAAGCTGAAGGAGCCAGCGGAGAGACCACACGGCTTTGCCCTGATGGAGCCAGACCTCTGAAGCTGGAGCAGCATGCTGTTGATGGACCCTGAGCCCTGGAAGCAAGGAGCCATGGGGAGACCCCTGCCAGAGCAGAGACTCTGCACCCACTGACCTGTGACTTTGTGAGTCAGAAAGAGACTTTATGGACTGATTTCAGGCATATGGATTAATATTGGACTTATGACTTTGTACTGGACTGGATTGGGATGCTTTCTTAATGTTCTATTTCATATTATATATATATATATATATATATATATACACATATATACCTTTTCCTTATATCTAAATGCATGTCTTTGAAATCTATTCCTCTAGTCTACCCGGAATGACACATTATGGTACCAAGAGTGGGGTACTAGAGGAACAAATCATAAGGTGGAATGTAGATGCTTGTTTGACTTTTGCTTCATGGTACTGTTACTTTCTGATTAGTCAGAAGTCAGATATGTCCTTGCAGTTTACTGAGTTATTTTCTGGAAGCAGTATGGGAGATTGAAGTTTTGATTATTTTGTTTGGATGCTGTCTTTAGTTGTTCCTATATAAAATGAATACTGTTAGTGTATATATTGAGCTAAGGGGTAAAGACTGCCTTTTAAATGTTTCAGAACCTATCCTGCTAAAGGAGAATGGTTAAGAAGTTCAGAATGCCTGACAGAAAGCAGGCATTTTGATGCCTTTTGATGCATTTTGATGTTTTGATGCCTTCAGAGACCTAATTCAATGTCTTTGTGTAAACAGTAGTTTAGATAAAGATATAGATAAGCTTAATAAGTATTGACCTTGACTGTTTTAAGAATTAAGTTTGATTTCTGACTATGCTATTTATACTGATTTTTTATGCCTGTTACTGTAAATATAAGGATGCGTAGAAATGTTTATGGGAAGTATGGAAAGAGTTTGCAAATCCAGTTTCCTCAAGCCAAGCATTGACCTCTAGAGGGTTTAGGACTTAGGGTTAAAGACATCTCCAAAGAGATTAACCCCACCTGGAGCTTAAATGGGGTTAGGCCACACCTGGAAAGACTTCTCTGAAGAACGTAGCCCCGTTCAGTCTTTTGGAGTACTCAGGATACTTGTAGTTTGTGAGAAGGTCAGACTGACCAATGAAGAAGGATAGAGTCTATTTCCTTGGAAAATCCTGACTAGTGATTGTCTTCAGAAGTGAAGGAATCTGGAACCCTGAAGATAACTCCTCTCTGGGACTGAATGTTAAAGGAAACCTGTGGCAGGCTGAAAAGCTTGTTAGGTGACCACCCAGATTTACTACTTGTCGGTGAAAGTAGGAGAAATGCAGCAATAAAAAGCCGTGTTGACTTTGGCCACTGACACCCATGGACTCTGTTCACAGGAAATAGAGAAGACGAGTATGTTGACTGGCCTGAAATTCATGACCTAGCATGAGAGAGCTGGGCATGTTGAGAATTTGTTGAGACCTTGGTCTAAAGAAAAGGTGACCAATGGTTACCATGGTGAGGCTAAGTGGAAAAGCCCACATTAAGTTGACCAGAACCCGAACAGAGGAAGAGAAGCGATTTAAGTCTGTGAACTGGTGCATATTGCTGCTGGCTTTATGGATGGCCTCTCCTGATTTGACTTTGCTAATGGATGCATACTTCATGAGTTTCCAACTGGAATGAAGATTCTTCACGTTGAAAGATATGATTGTTTCCTCAGAGCACTGGGTTGGTGTAAGTGGGCAATATAGAAATTAGATACCCAAAATGGAGGAATGAAGGCATGAAAACTCTTGAAGGCTTGCAAAATCTTATAGGTGGTGGAATATATATTCATAGGATTATAGGATCAAGGTGTAGATATTTTGTAACTACAATTGTAAGGCACAGGATATCTTTTGTTTTGTTCACTTATAGAATGTTATTTTTAAATGATGGTGATACGTGTTGAATTGTATGCATTTTAGTTTTATCCTGTTAGGTATAGGTATGATTTTATTGTTTATTTGAAGGTCACATATGGCTATAGAGTTATGTAAAAGTATAAAATTAACAAGGGGTGGTCTGTGGAAGTCATGTGCTTATGTTAATTTTATGATTGAAATGTAGGGATGGAGTCTAGCCTGTTAATCTGAAGATAGCAATTGAGTAGCCAATGAGGCCTCTATGTGGGCATGGCTTTCTCCTGAGACTTCTGGGAAATCTCATGATATTTCCCTCGTGAAGATGAGAAGCTATCTTCTCCAGTTGTTGGGAGTTAGTCTGAGAGACGATGAATCACCAAAAAGACAAGATGGCAGTGTCTGAGAAGCTGGAGGAGCCGGCAGAGAGACCACATGACTTTGCCTTGATGGAGCCAGACCTCTGAAGCTGGAGCAGCATGTTGTTGATGGACCCTGAGCCCTGGAAGCAAGGAGCCATGGGGAGACCCCTGCCAGCACCAGGAATCTGCACCCACTGGCCTGTGACTTCATGAGTCAGAAGGAGATTTATGGACCGATTACGGGCATATGGGTTAATATTGGACTTATGACTTTGAACTGGACTGGATTGGGACACTTTCTTAATGTCCTATTTCATATATATATATATATATATATATATATATATATAAAACCTTTTCCTTATATCCAAATGTGTGTGTTTGAAATTTGTTCCTCTAGTCTACCCGGACTGACAATCTCATTTTTAAAACTTTCAATATTTTGTTTTCTTTTTGATTGAAATTTTTCTATTATACTTTGTTATTGTTAGTCTTTGTCATTGTTATTGCTGTCTGTAATGATTTTCTGTATATGGAATCCAGAATAGGTCAATCTATATAGACAGTAACTGGATTTTTTCCTGGGGCTGCTGCTGGGAGGTTACAGGGAAATAGGGAGCTAATAACAGGGTATAAGAAAGAAGAAAATGTCCTAAAACTGATTATGCTGATGATTGTACATCTCATCTTAATATGATTGCACTATTAATTTGTATGACATTTGGCCTACATGCCAATAAAACTGTTAATATATAATTAATGGACATTAAATGAAAATAATGAAAGAGATGAGAACAATTTCATTTATGTCCTTTAAATCCTATATGGATGTTTTCTAAATTCTACTTTCAAAATCAATATCCACATTAAATTCATGCTGGTAATTTCCCTACTGAGAAATCCTTCTGGCAAATCACATGTGATCGTTGCTTGGGGACCTCTGGGGCAGTTATCAATCAACTATTGAAACCCTGAGTTGTATTCAAATTAGATGCTTACAAGTCTATTACATATATGTGTATATTAGTTTGGTTGACATTTCATACACAATCCAATATATCAATTCATATACAATTCTCAAATTTTTGTTCAATTCCCTTAAGAGGAGTTATATGATCATCAATGTTATCATCACCCCTTCCCCCTCTTCTCCCCACTATAATTTTATTTTCTGACTTAATTTTGAACCATGTAATTTGTTATTTTAACACAAATATATTGAAAATAAAATTAAACTAAAGACTCATAATGAAAAGCAGTAATGCCATATGATATCCTTCATATAGCAAGTCCACTTTCTAAAAACAAAATCCTATCCCTGATATGATTCATGAGAGATGCAGGAAGCATTAAAAACATAATTATAAGATATTATGATCAGTTTTATCCAATTACATTTGAAAATTTAGGTGCAGAAGAAAGATTCTTAGGGAAGTACCATATAGAGAATCTGATTTGAGAAGATGTACACAATATCAATGATTCTGAAGTCATTAAAGAAGATGATTTAATCATAAAGTCTTTCCACACACATTAGAAAACTTGTTCTCACTGACTTCACTTTCAGGTTTTACAAACAATTATGGAACAAATTTTCTAATATTATATAGTCTTCCAAACAAGAAAACAGAAATCTTCCCATTTAATTCTATGAGACTATTATGGTGTTGATTCAAAAATCATTAAAGACATTATAAGAATGGCATGATGCTGATGGTTGTAGGCATGGTTCAGTTTTGACTGTATATACCCAAGTTATAAATGAAATATTTGCAAAATGAAAACAAAAACCAACAACAACAAAAAATAGCCACTTCAGATTTTAGTTGATTCAGGGTATACTTTAGTAATTCTAAAGGAAATTGTATGATGCAGTTACTAAAATACTACTATCTTACATATAAAATTAAGAAATTATCTATTGAATCTCTGCTTTGCAAAAGGAGTACTATTTTTCTAACATTCTATCTTTCTTTTTTATCATTTTATTAGGGTCTTATCACAACCAGTAAATATATACATTGTGTCAAGCAACTTCATACACCTGCTAACCTCATCATTCTCAAAACATTTGCTTTCTACTTGAGCCCTTGACATCAGCTCCTCATCTTTTCCGCTCCCTCCCCACCCCCTGCCTCATGAACCCTTGATATGTATAAATTATTATTGTTATATGTTATACTGCCCGATGAATCCCTGAGCCCACTCCTCAGCTGTCCATCCTCCAGATAGGAGGTTACCTGTAGATGCTTGTAATCAGTTCTCCCTTTTACCCCATCTTCCCTCCACCTTCCTAGTATTTTCACTCTCACTACTGATCCTAAAGGGTTCATCTGTCCTGGATTCCCTGTATTTCCAGTTCCCATCTGTACCAGTCCACCTCTTCCAGTCTAGCTGGATTTGTAAGGTAGAATTGGGATCATAATAGTTTGGGAGAGGAGGCTTTTAAGAACTAGAAGAAAGTTGTATGTTTCACCATTGCTTCACTGCACCCTGACTGGCTCAACTTCTTCCCATAACCTTTCTGTAAGGGAATGTTCGATTGCCCACAAATAGACTTTGGGTCCTCACTCTGCACCCTCTCATTCACAATCCTTGTTTCTTGAGGCTTGACACCTGCTTCCTTCAACCCCTTGTGATCACACAGGCTAGCATGCTTCTTCCCTGTGGGATTTGCTGCCTTTGTGTGAGATGGCCACTTTGTTTACCTTCAAGTTTTTAAGACCCCCAGAGATTTTATCTTTTGGCAGCTGGGCACCATCAACTTTCTCCACCACATTAGTTTATGCACCCATTTGTCTTCAGCAATCATATCAGGAGGGTGGGCACACCATGATATGATTTTTGTTCTGTGATACCTAATACCTGATTCTTTCCACACATTGTGGTCATTCTAGCTGGTGTGCTTCTTCCATAGTGGGTTTTGTTACTCCTGAGCTAGATAACCACTTGTTTATCTTCAAGCCTTTAAGACCACAGACACTATATCTTTTGATAGCTGGGCACTATCAGTTTTCTTCACCACTCATGCCCCACTTGTCCTCAGAGGTCATATGGGGAAAGTAAGCACACAATGATACGTTTTTTTTTTCCTGTTTGATGCCTGAGTCCTGAGCCCTTCAATACCTCATGTACACACTGGTTGGTATGTTTCTTCTGTGTGGGCTTGGATTACTTCTCAGCTAGATGGCTGTTTGTTTATCTTTTGTTTATCATGTCTTTAAGACCCAAGATGCTATACCTTTTAATAGCTGGTCACCAGGAGCTTTCTTCACCACATTTGCTTATGTACCCATTTGTCTTCAGTGATTATATTGGACAGGGGAGCATCATAGAATATCAGTTTAACAGAACGAAGTATTCTTGCATTGAGGGAGTTTGTGAGTGGAGACCCAAGGTCCATCTACTATCTTATTACTACATCTATAAATACATGTACATAGATTTATTTCCTCCTCATCATAATATTTACATATGTACATGCCTGTATTTAGACCTCTATTAATGCCCTTTACCTCATAGTTTTTTTCCTCTACCTCTGACACAAACACACAATGCACACTCAAGCACTAATGAGCACATGAAACACATCTTTTCATGGGAATAGTTGGAGGAAATTATACTAAGCGAAGTCAGCCAATCACAAAAGGAGAAGTACAGCGTGAGTGTCCTGTAATCAGCATTGTAGGTATAGTGTAGCATGGTATAGTGTAGGTATAGCATGGTAGGTATAGAAGAGAAGCCACCTATATCATAACATTTGGGTTGAGATATAGGGAAGTGGGAGGAGGTTGGACCAAACCCAAGGATGTACATGTTAGCCCTACATACAGTAATGGGGAAAGGGTGCAAGAGGGAGGGAGAAAAATGGGGTTTAAAGTAAAAGGATAATGCAGGGAGCACGACACTAATCCACCCAGGGGATGAGTACTGATCTTGTCTCCACAGAATCTGGAGTGGGCATGCAGACCCTACCATGAAGCAACAAAACATGAGGACAGCATGGTTACATGGAAGGATTCATGAAAAAAGAGAGCTACAGGGTTTGCCCCAAGAAAGTCAAACTGACTCCATTTCTGGAAGTGAGCATGACAGAGAGCGTGTTTGGGGAAGGGGTCAGCATGCCACGCCCACATGGAGGTAGGCCAGGAGGGAAGAAGAGAAAGAGAGTCTGACTGGTCCCCAATCTGGCCCAGGATGCTCAGAGGACGATGTCCCTGCAGAGAGCTAATGGGACACAGAGGGAACTAGGCAAACAACAACAGTATCTGTCACGCTGTCTCCTTACAGCAACAGAGGACATTTAGGGCCTCACATGGGTAGGGAAGCAACGTGATCTGAGACCCCAAGATGGAGCCAATCAAGAAGGGAACATTCCTGGATGGACAGTCGGGAGGAAAGAACAATGGAACCAACTATTCCTGGGGAACATGGGGAAAGGGGAGGAGATGGTGTGAACAGGGACAGGCTGTACAACAAGTGGGCCAAAGTCGGTGACAAGGAAGGTGTGGGAGACCTGGTTGGGCTTGTGCAAGGGGAATGTAACTGAGAGGAAGTACTGAAACCCAAATGAAGACTGAGCATGATAGTGGGGCATCCTATCTTTCTTCCTTGAAATTTTAGGTACTCATTTTTTCTTCTAATGATTATTTCATACATATAAACAATATATGCTAATATAAATTTAGGAGTGCTTCAACTTCTGGAAGTTACTTATAATCTTAATGATATATTAATAGAGACATATTGATATCTTGCCCTCTCCCTCTTAGCCTCTTTTTCTTCACATCTTCTCTCATTTATATTTGTATATTGCAAACATTAAGAGCATTGTATTTACATCCATAAATAAGAATGTCACTACTAAAAGTGACAGCTCGATTCTAAAAGTGGAAATTAACACCAGCATTTGTATTACACCCCTTTCCATTAAGCAGTCTGGGACTCAGAGTGACACTGTAGGGCAGGATAGATTTGCTCCATAGGTTTTTCCAAAGTTCCAAATTTTTAAATATACATCTTTCCCTTGTGGAATAGCTAGTAGGTTTCAAACTATCCAACTTTCCATTAGCAATAGAATACTTTATCCACTGTCCCACCAGTCTTCCTCTTTGTATTATTAGACCTATGTCATAAAGACCAAATAATGGTACTGTTGAAGAATATTGAAGGTAAATACAAATCTGTTTTGGAAGATGTACAGCCACAATGCTTCTGAGAGCCAAGAATGACAAGATTTTGTCTCATGTTCTTTGGACATGATGTCAGGAAAGGGGAGAAGGACATCATGCAGAAATAATGACAGTGAAAAGAGTGTGGCCCTCATGAGGTGGATTGACACAGTGGCTGCATCAATGAGCTCAAACATAAGAACAATTGTAAGGGTGGTGCGTGCCTAAGTGATGCTTCCTTCTATTGTATCAAGGGTCCTATCAGTCAGAACTGACATGAAGACATGTAGCAACACAACAATAGCCTGTAATAAGCAAAGGCTTTGTGGTACCATGGGTTAATCATTAGACTACTAATGGAAAAATCAATGGTTCAAATCCACCAGCTGTTGCAAAGAAGAAAAGTATGTCATTCTTCTGGAGAAATGTATAGACTTGAAGGCCATATGGACTTTTTCTACTCTGTCCAATAAGATCTGTCCTATAATTATATGTGAGTATAACTGACTGGATGCCCCTGGATATGTAAGAAATCATTCTTTTATTACTTGCTAAAACATATCAATAAAATAATAGAAGGTTGATCAAGTTTAAAATCTCTTCTGGAGGATTTGGGACTAAGTAGGAAAGTACCAGAGAATGTAAAACAACATTTTAAGCTTTTTGAAGGTGAGTTGATCATCCCTCATCTTTGAGAATTTCTCTCCGACTGCTTTTCTGCCCAGATCTCATTGGGTTTCCCTGTTGCGGGTTCCCTGTGCTCACTGATGACCTTTTGTCTTCTCTCTTGGCCTGATCAGCACACTTGTATCCCACCCCCATAGGGGAACACTAGCATTTCAGAGTCCTTTACTATCAACCCCTCCTTGCAATTAGAGTAGGTGGAGCTGGGGTCAGGGCACTTGACCTTCTCAATATAAACATCCCATGGATGTATTTGAGTAAGTACTTGAGGCTGCCGTAGATTTCCAGGGAAGAACTAGTTAGAACGAGTTCTTCAATTCCTTTAACCAGCCCCAAATGAAATTATTAGTGCCCCATTCACAACAAAAAAAGATATGGAAGAAAAAGGAGGTACCTATAAAATACATTTTTTCAAAGGTCTTCAATAAACCACAGGAGTTATATAAATTTTTAATGTTCACAAATTAATAAGCATTCACTTGTTAGGTACCCTTGAGACAGTTCTAATAGCAACCCCATATAGTACACATAAATTAAACACTAAATAATCTTACTTTAGATACAAAATATGAGCTATTAACATATAACAATACTAAATCACTCTTTAGAGAAAATTTCTTCACAGGTTATATCTAGGAGCTAAAATAACCAACTTCAAAGCCTCTAATGTGGTTGGGTTTCTCAGTGGTGAAGCACAGAAGGTGTGGATGTATAATGATAACAATACAAGGTGTTTTAGAAAATTCATGGGATGGGGAAAGGGCTATATAGGAAGGGAAAGGTGATTTCTGAGTAAATAATGAAGCCATAAGGGAAAGAGAGCACTAGAACTGATGGCAATTGCACACCTAATATTGAGTTTTTACCATGGAGGTGGGGGGATACTCATAAATGCAGTGGTGATTGTACAATTCCCCTTGACCTAATTGAACAATTGAACTACTCAATTGTGTGATATGTTAATTATGTACCAATAAAACTATTCAGGGAAAAAAGAATGAAGAAAATATTCTGAAATTGGTTGTGTAGTAGTCTTGTAGATATGTACAGCCACAATGGAAAATGATCTGATGATATCTAAGCAAATGGAAATTGACTTACATTATGATCCAGCAATTCCCCTACTGGGTATATAACCAGAAGTAAGAAATAGACCATGACCTGTCAACTGCATTTCAGTGTTCATTGCAGTGCAATTCACAATCACAAAGAATTAGGGGAGAAAAACCCTAAATTTCCATTTGCAGACGAGTAGATTAGAAAATTCTGGTATGTACACACAACGAGGCACTAGGAATCCCTACGAAGCAGTAATGAACACATGAAGTACATCCTCTCATGGGAAGAGTTGGAGGAAATTATGCTAAGTGAATTTAGTTGAGCACAGAAGGACAAGTACAACATCAGTCCACTGAGATAAGATAATTAGCACAATGGGCACAGAAGAAATGCTACTTAATACACAATTCACAGGTTGAAGTGCAGGCACTTGGATGGAGGACAGACCAAACCGAAGGATGCACATGCCATCCCAAGAACATGCTATCCCACGAAGGAGGAGAAGGGGGGAGAAGAGGAATGGAAGGAAGGAAGGAAGGAAAACAAATAAAAATGATGGCATTGGGAGAGTAGGGCACTAATCGACCCCAGGGGATGGAGATTGTTTATGTCTCCATAGGATAGAGAATGGGAACACAGAACTCATCATGGTTAACCAAGCCTAGAGTACAATGTAGCCACATGGAGCAACCCATTAGCAGAGAGGACTGTAGGGCTGGTCCCAATGCAAACTATGCTGAGAACCTCCCCAGAAGAAGGTCCTTTAGAGGACATCATTGAAGCAACAGGCTGGAAAAAGGGGTCAACCTACCCCATTTACCTGGTCACAAACTAAAAGGAAAGAGAGTAAGGACTAGACCCATTCTGTCAAACCAAGTCCTGAAGACAACATCCCAGCTTGGAGCAGCTGTGACACAGAAAGGAGTTTCATGCTGACAACAGCTTGAGATATGACATCCCCTCATGAGGAGGAGCTTGGGGACAAAGTGGGGGTAGTGAGTCCAGTCTAAGACCCCCCCCACAGTGGAGGTATACAAGATGAGCACATAAACAGATCAGCAACTGTAGCGAAGTCACGAAACTCCTGAAGAATCCCAAAAATAGATGTCAAACTCAGAGGAGCAGTGTCAGAGCCCCACCAGATCATTGGGGAGATAGTCATAAAGGTTATTTTCAATTTCTCTTTTTTTTTTTCTTTTTCGCTGCTTTTGTTTTTCTAGTCCTGTCCCTGTTGTTTCTGTTGTGTCTATAAGATATACATGAGAAGCGAACTCTAGCAGAAAGCAATGGAACTCATTATTTAGGGGGAAAGGAGGGAAGAGGAGGTGGGGTGTGGGTGGGGAGGAAGTGGCAAGCAAATAAAGTCATGGTAAGGGAACAACTAGGGATCTAAAATTGAGGATGAGGAGGGTGCAGAAATCCTGGAAGGGTTGGAGCAACCATAATCTAGCCGAGAGAAACTATAGAGAGGCAAACAAGGGATGGATAGTAGGGCAGGAGGAAAATAAAAAGAAATAGAAGAAAGAACTAGGAAGTAAAAATATGAAGGTAGAAACAGATATATACATATGTAAATATATTAATATATAAAAACTGGAGTACTGGCCTATGCACATATGTTTATTAGGCAATACACTGAGGTAGTGGACAGACTTTGAGCCTATTCAAGTTTTCCCTTAAAACAAAACACTTGGTTCTAAAACTCTGACAACAAACAACACCCACCTTCCCGACAGATCAATAAAGATATACTGGGTACATAAGCAAAAGTGGTGAAGAAATCAGATGGTGCCCAACAATTAAAAGATACAACAGCTGGGGTCTTAAAAACTTGCAGCCAGATAAATGGTCATCTAGCAGCATCAACAAAGCATCAACAAAGCCCACCTGGAAGAAGCTCACCAGCCTGTGTGGTTATGAGGTGCCAATAGGAATAGGCATCAGAAGTTCAAAGATAAACAACCTCATCAAGGTGAAGGAGAGGATTGATGTAGAGACCCACAGCTCATTCAGGGATAAATGGACTTTCCAGCATAATGAAAAGAAGATACATCCAGGGTGCAGTATAGTACTGAAAAGTACAGAGCATTTCTCTAGATATGTAATCTTTCCTCTCCCCACTATTATAATCTCAGTACTACCTTGCAAATCCAGCCAGTCTGGCATACGTACATCAATTTAGACAAGAACTTTCAATTTGCACAATACTGTATAGCCAAATCCTTCAGGAACGGTAACTGAAGTAATGGCTTCAGGAGAGTAGGGGAAGTGAAAGAGAGGGAAGGGGAAACTGATAGCGATGATAGCAAAATTACTCCCCTTGAGGGAGACAAATACCAGGATTGTAGGTGAAGAGGTAGAACAAGCAATGTAAGATATGTATTAATAACAATACATAATATATTAAGAGTTCATGAGGGTGGCAGAATGGGGGAGGGAGGGAAAAAAGAACTGATTTCAATGGGCTAAAGAAGAAAGATCATGTTTTGAAATTGTTGATGGCAATATTTGTACATATTCATTCAATATAATGGAGGTATGGACTGTTAAAATATATGCCAGACCCCTCCATAAAATGACTTATTAATAAAAATTAATAAAATTGGCATGGTAAAATTGCACACATCTTTTAAAATATATTTAAACCATCAAATTGTGCAGTGTGTAAACTATATGTCAATAAAACTATCAAAAATTTTAAACCTGTGAGGTGTAAATGCTAATAGTTGATTTTAAGTGTACTGCTGATTGAATTGCATGCCCCCAAAATATGTATGGTAAATCCTAACCTCTATATCTGTGGGTAAGAAATCATAGTAGTAATATTAGATCAGTATCAAATTGTTAACCACAAGGTGAGCAGTTCAAACCTATCCGCCCTATCAAGAAAAATATAAGGTGATCTGCTTTGGATTTACAGCCTTAGATTAGACTTGATGGTAGTGAATCTTGGTTTGGGGATATACCTTTTATTAAAATTCCATTTGGAAATAGATTTTGCATTGCTAATAAAGCAGTACTGTATAGTGTGTCTTAACTCAATCTATTTTGAAATGTAAAACAATATATTTAGCAATCAGTAGGCACACATGGGTGGGAAAGATACCAGTCCAATAAATAGAAAAAAATCTAGGACTAGAAGCTGAAAAGAAAGGAGGAACCTCCCCTAGAGAAGACAGAAAGAACAATTTCTAGAGTCTGTGCCAAGAATTCATCTTAACGTCTCCTAAACTGTGAGACAATGAATTTTTTAATAGTCACTCACTTGTGGTACTTCACTTGGAATAATCACTCACTTATGGTAACAGCACTAAATAATGAAGATGCTTCTACCTCCATAGAAGAAGTCAGATGACTTAGATCAATGACACAGTTCAGCAGATAATACACATCACCAAATTCAAATGTCATGAGCATTAAATCCAGATGCAAGGACAAAAAACATGGTGGAAGAAAATGTATAGTGTTATTATTACAAAATTTGTATAGTGTTATTATTAAAAAATTATCCTCTTTGCATAGTGTTATTATTACAAAATTATTTGTTTCAGATAGCCTCTCCTAGAGAAGCAGGAGCCAAGGAATATTGTCATTTTGCAAACAAAATATCCAAGGCATATAAAAGGTGAAGTAATATGCTCTAGATTAGAAAGCTTCAAGTGACAGGTACAAATCTGGATATTATATCATCTGACTTCAAGGCCAAAGTTCATACCATTTCACCATGCCACCTCAACATTAAAAAATAAATGCAAGTTGCAATGTAGTTGTGATTAACAATGTATTATTAGAATTGTTTTGCAGAAATAACACCTTTAATACTAAAACTCTTAAAGAGAAAGAAATAGTGATTATAGCAATAGTTTCGAAAAAGAGTAGCAATTGGGAAGATGGCCCAGGCAACATTTCTTCTGTTATATATGTGTGATACTTCGCGAATTCAATGTGAATTCATAACAGAATGATTGGCACAGGTCTGAGTCTTGTCTTCATGTTGCTGTTGCTGTCAGATACCATAAAGTGGGTACCAGCATACAGCAATTCAATGTACAACAGAACCAAAAACTGTCCAGTCCTGCAACATTTGCATAACTGGTGTTATGCTTGAGCCCATTGGTAAAGTCACTGTAAAAAACTACCTCATTTAGAGGCTTCCTCTTTCATTGATCCTCTATTAATCAAACATGATATCCTTTTACAGGAACTGAACCTCCAGCAAACAAGTCCAAAGTACATCATGCTTACTTCTAAGAAGCATTCTGGCTATAATTCTTTCAAGACTGATTTGTTTGTTTTTCTGGAAGTCCCTGGTAAATAGAATATTCTTTGCCAATATTAAAATACCTAATCCCCAATAATTAAAATGTGTCCTGTGTTCCAATGTCTTCCTTATTCATCGCCCCACTTTCCCATGCATATGAGATGATTGAAAACACAATGACTTAGATCAGACTCACATTTGTCCTCAGAGTGACATCTTTGCCCTTTATCACTTTAAAGAGGTTTTGTCCATCACTTGATTGCTTGATTGCTTCCATAAACACTGACTGCAGATCCAAGTAAAATCTAATCCCTCAGACATTCAATCTTTTCTCCATTTGTCATGATGAGCTTATGAGTCTAGTTGTGACTTTTTTAAACAATGAGTGGCAATGCCTACTTTGGACTGTAGTACTTTGATCTTTGCGTTAGTCTGGGTTGACCAGAAAAGCAAATTCAGTGATACATATGTTTGTATGAGAGAAAGCTTTATATCAAAGAGTAATTGTACATTAAGAAAACATCCCAACTCAAAGATCAAATCCACAAATCAGATATTAGCTTAGAAGTCCATTACTAGTTCACAAATTCCACTTCAGCCATTCCACGTAGCCATTCACAATGATGCCAACTGCAAGATCACCAGTCAATGGGTAAAGAGTCTTGCAAAGCCGGTGGCAATGGACACCATTCCAGACCTCTGGCTGGCATCAGTTGGGGTTCTATGTGGCTTCTTAACAGGAATACCAAGGCAGAGAGTGTGTGTGGCTGCCTCCAAGGAGAATGAGGAAATTCCCCTAATCCTTAAGAGAAGACCGCACCCCCAAGGAGGCATCATCAGGCAAAGATTTGATTGGCAGGCTGGCATCTACCCTTCATTCTTAATATCCGCAGTTTGGCATGAAATTGTGTAACTACCACAATCTTCGTCTGTAAGTGTGCTACAAGTTTTCCTGGCCTTCAATACGCAAGATGGCGTCATCTGCATGACATAGGCTGTTAATGAGCCTTCCTCTAGCCCAGATGCCGTGTTGTTTGTAATATATTCTAGCTTCTCTGATTATTTGTTCAGCATATACATTTAATATGTACAATGAAAAGATACAACTCTGATCCACACCTTTCCAGATTTTAAACTGAGCATTATCCTCTTGTTCTATTTGACCATTGTATCTTAATCCATGCACAGGAATTTCATTCCACTGGAATTTTCATTCCACTCCATGATATCCATAGTTTATTATAATCCACTCAATCAATTGTCTTTGCAAAGCCAATAGAATACAACTAAATATCTTTCTGGTATCCTCTGCTTTTGTCAACAACGACATTCTACATTCACCTCTAAATCCAGCTTTTACCACTGACAGCTTCCTGTTAAATTATTGCTGCAGTCATTGCTGAATTATCATTGCATGCTCAATGTTATTGTTTAAACTATTCAAAATCACTGTTTCAACATTCTGGTAGGTCACTTCTCTTTGGAACAGGCACAATTACGGGTCTTTTCCATATTAGTATTTGGCAAGTAATCTTGCAAATTTCTTGGAATAGATGGATAAGTTTTTCTAAAGCTGTATCAGCTTACTGAAACATTTTTCATTTTGTCAATTAGTGAAGCTTTGTTCTTTGCTAATGCCTTCAGTGTTCTTGTATGTCCCCCTTCACTACCATCAATACTTAATAATCTGCTACTTCTTAAAATGGTATATAACAAATTTTTCTTTGATTCAGCTTAAATCTTTCCCATATTCTTTTATTTTATTCTAACTGTTTTAATGCCATATCATTCACAAATTATATAATTCAATGGTTTATTCATATCAAAAAGCAACATGCAATCAATTTTACAATTTTTTTTCTTTCTTGTACTCATTATTATTAGCTCCTCATTCCCTCGGACCTCCCCTGCTATAATCCTAAGAAACTATTGATCCAGTTACTATCTCTATTTATTTGTCCGGGATTTCATATTTTCATTAAAAAACATTCAAAGAAAAACGAAAATAAACAAGAAGAATAAAATAAAACAGAAAAACCTTGATCAAAAAGAAAGCAGAAAACAGTAAAAAATAGAATAAATTTGAAATAAGTCAATAGGAAAAGTTGTTAAATTTTAACCTAATTAATTCAGCACTAATCCACTTTCCAATCCTCTCTATCTGATCATGACTAGTCACATCTATGTTCAATGGTCATAGGAATTTTCTAGAGACTTAATCCAGGTGGAGACCCTGCAAATGGATTTTGTGTTTTCACTGTCATCCATGGTCTTCTGCAAACTGAGTGCTCAGAATTTAAGCTCTCACATTAGTCCCTTCTTCAGTCTTGGATTTTATTATTTACAATCATTAGATCACACAGGTTGATATTCTTCTGCCATGGGGATTTAGGTGACACCTCACTTAGATGTCTGCTCATTTTAAAACAAGTTTTTAAGACACTTAGATGCTATTCTTTCTGATAGCCAACAACATCCGATATCTTCAATGATCTCTTCATGAGGGCAAGAATTGAGTAAGACCGTGTCCTAATAACTAATGATTCTTAGCTTAGGGCTACAATTAATTTCAAGCTTCAAATTCATTCATATATCTCTGGTTTATATATATCCCTGTTCATTTTAGAGACACCTGTATCATTCTATTTGGGAACATTATAACCCATCTCATGACTTCTCATCTTCTTTTGCTGCTTTCTGCATCATTCAATATTTTGCCGATAGAATCTTTCAATATTGCAACACTGTCTTAACTTTTGTTTATTTCTGGGGTATCCATCAAACCCTTATATAGACTTAGGTACATAACAAAAAAAATTCCCTTACATTTACTTAGCTATTTAACAAAAGAAATGTTTGGGGTGGGGGTTCTGAAATTAAGCTAAAACTATGGAAAGAATGTTCAGAAAAAGGAAACATTTATTATCTGGAGGAATTAGTATTCTGGAAAGTCTGGGCCCAGAATGGTGTGTGGGTATAGCTTTTATACTTTATCTGTACAAGTAAGATAAAAAATCCAGCAAGGTCACAGAAGGGATTTCAAGGAGAAAACAGGATCCTGGATGGGGGCATTTCAGAATAAGAAAGTACATGGGGTGAGGCAGTGCATTGGGTTTCTTTTTCAATAGCTAAGCAGCACTCACAGGTGGTCAGCCTCCACAGGGGGAGGTGAATCTCTCCTCATGGGACTCCTGGCCCAACTGGGACTTTCTACTCCAGAGTGGCAGGCATCCTGACCCAGTACCTGGCAGTTCTTTTGTAGGTCCTCTTTCAAGTTCTCCAAGAGTGCTGTCTCATCATTTTCAAATCATGATTCTGCTGCTACATTAAGGTGCATCTTCACACAACTTTATCATAAATTTCCTGAGCAGCCTCAAAATTGTTTTAAGATCATGATTACCCTACCAACACTCTTAGTCAAGTAATTAATCAATCTAAATAGACCACATTTAAGTTCTCATCCAAACACTCTAATCCCCATCCACCCCTAGTTTCCAGTTGTTCTCTGACTTCCCTAATCCCTCAACTTCCAATTATAATGTGGTCATTTTCTTTCTTTTTTAAAAAACATTTTATTAGGACCTCTTAATGAAATATTACAATTCATAGCTCCATTAACTCAAGCATAATTGCAAAATTTCTGTCATCATCATTTTCAATACATTTTCTTCCCTCTTGAACTCTTTGATATCATCCTTTATCCCTTCCTTCCCTCGCCACCCAAACACCCCAATGTACCTTTAATACACAATATATTATTAGTTATTATTATTGTTGGTGTTGGTGTTGCCATAACTTATGCCATATTTTCCATTCCCTAGAGTGTGATTATACATTAATCATTGCTATCAGTTCTCCTTTCCCCTCTTCCCCCCCTCTTCCATGCCCTCAGAGAATCGCTAGTCCCATTACTATTTCTGAGGGGTCTATCTCCCTTGGATTTAGTGCATCAAAATATTTTGATTGTACAAATGTACATATGCAGGTCTAGCAAGATTAGTGAGACAAAACTAAGGCCATAATCATAGGGGGATGAAATATTAAAGAGCTAGAAGATGGCTATGTGTTTCCTCAGTGCTGTACTGAACCCTAGATATATTTTCCCCTCCATGAGGCCCTTCTAGGGTTGATTATAATGTTGTCATGTTAGTTCTTGATTTACCTTATAAATAGGCCTCTATTTCCCCACCATGTTAGATCACTTGACTTTACTTTGTGAGGTCCAGATATGTGACCAATGTGAACCATTTTGAACCTTAAGTAAATCTCTGATTTTATTTTAACTGTGTAAGCATTTTCACTTATTGATATGAGTCCAAGGAGAGAGACTCTATAGGCTTTCACAACAGATATCTCAAAGGGGCTGGAATTGTTCAATTAAAGTCCATCAAACCAGAGGAATGTCCTAGAACTTCAAGAGCCACAGCTGACATGCAAATGTTTTCATAATTACTATATGCCCTTTGTACTCCCCCAACTCTTTAAACTTCTGACATCAGAGGACTTCAAACCTGAACACTGAATCTGGAATTGCCTCCTTAATGTGGAAATGCAGAATTTGAACCTATTTTATTCAAGGGATTATGGTTGCCACAATACCCCTTCCATTTAAATCATGACAGCAGAAGAAATGTTGGGGCCAATGATTAGACCCTCTAGCTATTAACTTGATAATCTGGCTGCTAAATCCTTTTAACTGCACTGAGCTTCAGCACAGGAACATCCAAACTTCCAGCTGGGCTATCATCCCAGGTCATTTCCTTTTCTAAATTGCTAGTACATTTTCCTCCAAGCCTGCCTCTACAAGATCTGCTCATTGTAAATCTATCTGCAATATAGGAAACATCCTACAGATAATGAATTTTATCGATATACACAATAACTGTCCATCATAACTGCTCCATTACCCTCATGCTGAATACATAAAATAAATTAAGACATGTGCTAGTGTTCTTATAGGCAGCATTCTATTATTTTTTAATCATGATTATTTGGGGGGAATATATGTGTGTGTTTATATGTAGATTAAGAAAAAGAGTACAATTTCTCTCATGGAGAAATCTACCTATGATTATATTCTTCAAAATAATTATTCTTGTTGAATCACTGATAGCTTTCTACTGGAGAAAAAAAATGTATTCAAAAAAAAGTCACTTTTTTAAAAATCATTTTACTTCATGCTTTGAAAAATCAATTGTCATCTTAAAATTTCAAAAGGAAAAAGAAAATTTCTGATGACTAAATTATCTCCAGCTACTTAAATCTTCTCTTCTTCTCTTCTTCTCTTCTTTTATAATTCTCCAATCAAAATGTAAATTCAAATTTCATTTAAAGTCAACATGAAAAACAAGACATCCATTAAATTTTTATAACTATCAAAATAACTTAACTTATGGTATTATGATCAGCATATTATGATTATAATTCCCACATCCTTTCTCAAAGGAGTTGATATTATTTTCTTGTGTAAAAAGCTGTACTTAAAAAGTCAAGAAGGGGACTGAGCTACGGTGGCGTAAGTGATTGAGTGCGGAACTGCAGCCCGCCAGCTTGGCGGTTCAAATCCAGCGGCAGCTCTCAGGAGCAGCACTGGGTAGCGCCCATGACCACCAGAGGCAGTGATGCCCACAAAAAAAAAAAAGTCAAGAAGGTAGAATACAGCATATCTCATGGCAAAAAACCTGAAGAAAAAAATTTCCCTTCAATTTTCAATATAGTAGAATTCTATGGGCAAACATATTGAATTATGCAGGAAACATCAAAAAATAATGGAAGAATCTGTATAGGGATTCTGTATAGTGGTATACAGATGAAAATACTGATCAACAACAGACAAAACTACTGATCAACATTCAACCATTTTTAGAGACAGCATATGATCAAGAATCAATGGTACTAAAGGAGGAAATTCAAGTTTCTCTGAAGACATTAGCCAAAAACAAGTCTCCAGGAATTGATGAACACCAATTGAAATGTTTCAACAAGTTGATTATTAAGCTCTGGAATCACTCACTAGCCTGTGCCAAGAAATATGGGAGAGAGATTCCAGTCAATGGACTGGAAGAGATCCATGTTTCTACCCATTCCAAAGAATAGCGACCCAATAGAATGTGGAAAGTATTCAACAATACCATCAATATTACTTAAAAATATAATTTTTGCTGAGCTGAAGATAATTACAAAATGACTGTAGCAGTTCATCAACAGAGAGGTGCTAGAAATTCAGAAGCTGGACTCAGAAGAGGACTTGGAAGGAGGGATATCATTGCTGACATTAGATGAATTCTCTGCTTTGGCTGAAAGCAGAGAATATCAGAACACAGTTCACTTGTATTTTATTGACTGTACAAAGACATTCAACTGTGTGGGCTATAACAAACTACTGGTGTGATGGGTAACATGGCCACAGAAGATTGGTGGATCTGTTGTGACGGCACGGCCAATGAACACACAGGATGGATTGAAGGGCACAGATAGGAAGGGTGCAGTGAGTCCCGCCCTCTCTCTTGCTTTTGGATCTTCGTACCACACAGCTGCCTTGTTTGTCCTGTGCCTCGACTTCTAAGCAACACTACCCGTGGGACACTTATCGTGGACTGTGGAGCTGTGACTTGCGGTTCCTTCAAGCCCTGCTTCACCATGCTCCTGGGATATACATCTCTTGAGCTGGGGACTGTTGGACTCTGTCATCTGGCTAACTGTTGGTGACCTGCTCTGCTGTTTGCTGCCTGTAACCAGATAGCCTGAATTGCTCTACAGAGGACTACTCAGCGGACCTCAAGACTTGAAGGACTGCCAGTCTTCTAGGTGTCTCACGCAAGTGAGTTGCACCAAGCAATTTGTACTGCTTTATAGATAGTTAACTGTTCCTTATCTTATATACCTTTCTCTATATATAAATATATAAAAAGAATTACTAGTGTCCTTGTTTTATTTCTTTAAGAGAACCTTGCCTGACACAACTGGCAATATTAAGAATGGGGATTCCAGAACACCACACTGTTCATGTGTATTGTATGTTGTATTGCCATTCCTAGTCTCTATGCCTATCTAACCTATTTAGAAAGAATTATCTATTATGTTAATTAGATAAGGTTAAGTGAAGTATATTTTGAGTCCCCATCTTCTAGAGGATTTGAATTAAGTTTTAATTCCTTACTTCCTTGGATTTATAGTCTTCAAAAGCCATCATCTTTGATATCTCTGTTAAAACAAGAGCTAAATTCCTGTGTTAAGCTATATCATTATTAGGCAAATGCAAGCTCCTTGCTTACCTTTGAAAAGCGGAAGGCAGAGTTTCAGAATATCAGAACTGCTGAGTGAGATCAGATTGCCCACCTAACATGTACAACAATGCCCAGCATATTTTCAACCTGAATTTCCAAGGCTGAAAACACACTTCCATCAATGTCCTGCTTATAGGCAAAAATATCATTTTTGAATGTTCCACCTCCCCCCCCCCATCTCTTTTGAAAATGCATGGAATACCAGTTCATGGACTGAATCATCCTGATGAACACTAATTAGACACCAGCTACTTTCCTAAAATACAGCTGGTCAGGTCCAAGACACTTGAAGAGTCATCTTGGTGATATGAGTGCAGTCTTTTGCTTGGCCAACCAAGTAAGGGCTACTTCTTTCCCTTTCGGTAATTTTGCATTTCTATAGCTAAGCCAAGTGACAACAGCGAGATCACATGCCCTGAGTCACCAGCTTCATTAGCCATGCGGATTATAATCTGATCTGACAGTTCGGGTGCATGAGACCTAGTAGCCACATATGTGAGGAGAAACCTTCAGAATGACATCTGAACTACAGTTTTGAGATTATAAGCCTGTAATATAATAATATGAATCATTTCCTTACCTGCTCATAAATTCTGTGAAATATCCTGGAACATTATGATAGCAATTTTGGGGACCTGTGGGACTGCTAACAGCAGTCAGTGGTTCAAGACCACCAAATTCTCTGTGGGAAAATGATGAGACTCTTGAGTCTTAAAAAGATTCACATCCTTGAAAACCATAACTAAGGATGAGCACTGTGAGTCAGAATAGACTTCATAGCAGTGGTTTGTGGTTTTGTTTGCATTCAAGATATGAGATAGAATATTGAAGATAGGGGTAGAAGTTGATATCTGAGATGCTAGAGTAGTATAGCATTTTAAAATTGAATTTAGAATTTTAGTTTGAGATGTCTTTAAGCTCCATCTCAAGGAACGAGTCCTCTGTTGATCGTCCTAAAAGAAATTATCTGTGCCAAAATTGAGATATTATCCATCTGCATTTTAATAGTACAGTGACAGAAATGGGAGAGGTAGCAGCAGGAACGCAGAGAGTAGTGATGGGGGAAATGCCACATTATTAGGCCACAGATAGTGCATCCACACAACAAAGCTCAAAGGCTTTTTTTAAAAATATGTCTACTGTTGTGAAGAAAGGAGTGGGCAAGGAGGCAAGCAGAGGGACCTCAGGGGAAGTTTCTGTGTTCCAGGAAGAGAGCCGAGGATTCTTTGAAAAGAGAATGAAGGTTAAGCCCTTAGGGAGCTCTAACTGATGATTCTCTTTCATGAGCCAGCACTTCTTAAACACATTTCCCTGGAGAAGTGGTATTGCCATTCATTTCATGTTCAAGGTCACTAAAATGCTCCAAAAATAAGTTTGAAGCCAGAGCAAAAGAAGAACAGAAAAAAGGGGGGGAGAGTACTTTGACAACAAAATGATTGTGTGAACAGGTATATAATGCAGTGGCTTAAGCCTCCCATCCTGTCAAATCACTGAGCACCTGTCAAAATGGCTTTTGTGACTTTTCCCCATTGGCTCAACCCATTTTCAATGACTGCACACTCCTGGGAAGACTTACAAAAGACAAGCCTAGTAATCAGAGCAATTAGTCTCAGAAGACCGCATCATCCTGATCCAAATACAAAAGGACACTTTTGAAAGAAAACTTGAGAGTCTGGTATTCCTTCAAAGCCACCTTTAGGCTGAGTCCCAGTGGCATAGTGATTGTGCGCAGAACTGCAGCCCACTGTGTTGGAGATTCAAATCCAGCAGCAGCTCTCCAGGAGCAAGGCTGGCCTCCTACTCCCACGACCAGAAGGCTGTGATGGCCCCCCAAAACACAAAACAACAGCAAAAAAAAAAACACCTTTAAAGGTCTGGGGCAAATGAGGTCATGGTGAACCTAGATTGTTTTAGGGAGTACAATAGAAATGACGTCAAGATACAAAATGTGCCACATTGCCTCATCAAATGGGAGTGATTTCTTTGATGCTATTTACTTTTCTTTCTTTAATCAAATACCAAATCCTGCTCTTTCTACTTTTGAAGTTTCATCTCTAAACCTTTACTCTCCTTGCTGCCCATGCTGCAGTTCCCTGACACCACCAATGCTGGGTACAATGCTGGTTACCACCACAAATATTGTTCTGTCCTGCTGTGGTGACTTCCAACCTTCAAACTGGCCTGAAGTTTGAAAAATTGATCTTCCTAGACCACAATTTCTAAAGCAATTTGTTCCATTGGTCATGATTTTGATTATCATTTCAAACCATCCATTACACTAGTTCTTTCTCCCTCTATAAGGCATGCTTTGGTATCTTATGATCATAGCAATAATAATAATTTGTTCTTATAAGCAAAGTGTTCTTCAAGTATGACCATCTCTCTTTATTTATTCACCATTACACACTTGAAAGGCAGATTCTTCTCTCAATGTTTCCATTTCCTCCATTCCCTATCAGTCTTTAATTCATTACATCCCAGCTTCTGCTCCTGCTGCATTGCTTGTCTAGATTCTGCCTGCTAAGACTGTGATATCCATCTACTTGTCTAAATTAAGAGGAGAGACCCCATTATTTTTGATATTATATTACCATTCACATAATCCTTTATGGGCTACAAAACTTTTAGCAGGGCTATCCAAGCTCTCCTGGAAATGCCTCTTCTGGCTTTTGAGATAACACTTTCTACTCAGAACCCCCTTGTATGTCTTTATTGTCTGCCTTCTTGTCTCTCTGCTACCTCTGATCCCTCAAATATTTGATTCTAGATTCTACCTCGAGTTAAGTCCTATATCATCATTCTTTGAATGATCACATATCTTTTGACTGGTGCTCACCTGGATACTGACAGAAATATGACTCTGCACATGCATGCCTCTCAGGGATGACAAACACAACCTGAAACTTCACCATACAAACCTGCTTGTTGTCATTTACCCATTCTCCCTTGGAATTATATTTGAATTTTTCTTTATTTCTTTCTCCACATTCCCCCAAAACACATCATAGAACCTATCTTTTAAAGCTTATGCCCAACCCAATAAAAATTATCTCTTGGATATTCCCGGTATGCGTTCTCATACATTCTATCATGTCCTTGACTGTTCTTTTGTTTCTGAATATATCCAAGTACCTGAGCTTCTTACCTTTTCCTCTAGCTTTTGGCCTTTTATTGTGCCTGAAATGTAACAACACTTTGGGTTTCTCTAGTTTGCTTCCTTTCACTGGTAGAACACTTGCAGACATCCAGGTGGGCAGCGCTAATTCTGCCACTGTCCACTGATGCTCATGCCCTGCAGCTCTCAATGGCTAACTAACATCATCCCAGTCCAAGAATTTAGCCAAATTGATTTTCTAACTACAGTGGTCACTTTCCCTACATGTTTTGTTGGCCATTAAATACAAGGAGGTACATATATTATAGGTTCTGTACTAAGGTAGTAGATGGACCTTGGGTCCCCACCTAGGTACTCCCTCAATGCAAGAACACTTTTTTCTATGACTCTGGTATTCCACGCTGCTCACTGGCCCAATAAGATCACTGAAGTCAAATGGGTACATAAGCAAATGTGGTGAAGAAAACTGATAGCACTTGGCTATCAAATGATATAGCATTTGGGATCTTAAGAGCTTGAAGAAAAACAAACAGTCATCTAACTGATAAGTATCCAGGTCCACATGGAAGAAACACACAAACCATTGTGGCCACAAGGGTTCAAAAGGATCAGGTGGCAGGCATCAAAGAGGAAAAAAACCTTATCACTATGTGCTCACCTTCCTGAGGCAATCACTGAGGACATGTGGGTGCATGAAGAAGAGTGGTGAAGAAAACTGATGGTGCCTGGCTATCAAAAGATATAGTGGATGGGGTCTTAAAGATTTGAGGGTAAACAAGCATCCATCTAGCTCAGAAGCAACAAGGCCCACCATAAAAGATACACACCAGCCTATGCGACCATAAGTTGTTGAAAGAATCAGGTATAAAGCATCAAAGAACAAAAATCATATCATTAAGTGCCCACCCTCCCAGTATTACTTGGGAAGACAAATGGGTGCAGAGACAAATGGGTGCAGAGTAGAGGAAGCAGATGATGCTCAGCTACCAAATGATAAAGTGCTTGGGGGTCATAAAGGCTTGAAGGTAAATGAGCAGCCATTTAGCACAGAAGCAGCAAAACCCACATGGAAGAAGCAAACCAGCCTATATGATCATGAGGGGTTGAAAGGAGCAGGTATCAAGCATCAAAGAACAAGAAGCACATCACCACGACTGGTGGAGGGGGGAATAGGAATAAGGTTGGGCACCCAAGGCCCATCTGTGGGCAATTGGACACCCCTTACAGAAGAGTCATGAGGAGAAGGGCCAGAGTGCAGCGAAGTAGTGATGAAACATACAACTTTCCTCTAGTTCTTAAAGGCTTCTTCCTCCCACTATCATGATCCCAATTCTAACTTACAAATCCAACTGTACTGGAAGAGGTACACTGGCACAGATGGGAACTGGAAATATGGGGAACCCAGGACAGATGAACCCCTCGGGACCAGTAGTGAGAGTGGATGGAAGGTGGCATACAGAGGGGGAGCCAATTATAAGGATCCACACATAACCTCCTATCTGGAGGACAAACATTGGAGGAGTGGGTTAGGGGAGATGACAGGTAGTGTAAGTTATGATAAAATAACAATAACCTATAAAGTATTGAGGGGTGGTGGGGCAAGGGGGTGCAGGGAGGGAGGTGGAGGGATGAAAATCTGACATTAAGGGCTCAAGTGAAAAAGCAGAGATTTGGAGGATGATGATGATAGCAGGCAGGTGCTTGGCACAGTATATGTATGTTTGTATTGTGATAAGTGATGTATATGCCCCCAATAAAATGATGAAAATTTTTTTAAAGTTCAGAATATTAAAAAAAATGTAAACTAATCCAGAAATTTCCAGGATTCTGCAGTAATCAGTCCCCAAAATAATGACCCTTAAAATATCTGTACACTAACCCTGGGTCTCTTTTACTATATTACCCTAAATGGTAATGAAATTACATTTCATTACTTTTCTGGAGGCTGCTTTAGCTGGGCTCCCTTAGGCTTGTTCATTCGGTTGCATGTGGAATAGCTGGAGGATGGGGTTAGCTGATCAGCTAAGGTCTGTCCATATGGTCTTTCATCATAATCTTCAGCATGGCATTGAAATATCAGGGAAATGTTTCAAGGATGAGTAGGTGGAACTGCAGGACTTCTTGGGGCTAATCATCTGAAATTCTCACCATGCAATTTTGTTCAATTTATCTGAACAAATCAGAAGGTTAGTCCACATTCAAGGGTGTGGTGTAAGAGAGTCTACCTCTAGATGGAATTAGAAGCAATAATATATGAAGGGTTTGCATATTGGGATTGGAAGAACTTGTGATCATTAGCCATCCTCTATTTGCTTCATCTGAAAAAAATCTGAATTTCTCTTGTATCAGCTTGTCTGACTGGTACTCTGCCTTAATCCTTGTCTTCAGTCCTCTCCAAAGTGAATTACCATTGCTAAATTGGAATTCATGCCTTTCATCTTTTGCCTGATTTTTATCCTTTATATTAATAATTTTTTTAAAAACTTCCATGTCAACATTAATCCTGTCTACCGTTATTGTCACTAAAGTAATTAGAGAGTGGGTATAGACTGTACCATATTCATCTTTCTGTCACCCAATCACTACCCAATATGTCCCATGCAACTAAAATTAACAAAAGCCCCAGTCGCTCTTGACCCGTAGCAGTCCATAGCAGAGTAAGACTGTTCCAAATGTCGTCAAGGCAGTAACCCTTACTGAAGGCTGCTGCCAGACTTTTCTTCCATTGAATGGCTGAGGGGTTGAATCATAGGGCAGTCAGTAGCCGAGTACATAACCACCAGGACACCCAGGCCCCTCCCTCTTACACTTTGACCACCACATAAAATTTTCCAAAGCTTCCCACCACTTGCAAGGTAAAATTCCCCTTCCTCAACCTAGAATTGCAAGCCTTCTGCCATGTGTCCACCCTTCTCTTTGGAGTCTCTCGTCTCTCTTTTTTTCACACATACCTACACTATGAACCCCACTACCTTTCCCACTGTCCCAATTCTGGATTCAAAGGTGGTACTCAAGTACTTCTTTTCCCTGATACCCCACAAACATGCTTTCTCCTCACACAAAATTATACCCATCTTCTATGAGCTGGTTAAATATTAGTTTTTCTTAGGTGTTCCATGACTGCCATCTCTATGACTCGTCAGGATGCATACGCTTACATCCAGGGTGACTTCACTATTGGAGGAACGACTTGCAAGGGGCAAAGGGTCTGTGTCTGTGATGGGAATGGTGATTGGGGGATGGAAAAATGTATGCATGTTCTTTTATGTGGGTCTCAAGCTGTGTTTCTCCAGGGGGAAGACAATATAACTATTAACCAATCCCCTATGGTCGAACACAACAGATTGGGGTTTAATAACTCTTTAATATAAACTAATTTTAGTTGAAAGTCTTTATTCGGTGTATTCCATTCAGGAGGCACTAAAACTCCCATGCATGACTCTATACTGACCAAAACAACAGAACCACCTCCTGCGTGTGAAGAGGTTCCCTGGGGAATTTCAACAAGAAACCTTCAAAGGCCTCTTTTCAAAAAGTGAATGAGGCCCACTGGTGAGAAGACGGCGAAGGCAAGAAGCCCAGACATCTGACAGCCATGAGTATCTACCATCCTCTAAGGGTGACACTCTTAGATGACAGAAACCAACTGACGAGCAGGAGTCCTCATTATCACACTCACCCTCACTCTCAGTGTGCCCGTGCTTCCTCTGACAACTCCATCGATTGGATTTTTTCTGCCCTGCAAACAAAATGTGCCAAACATTCAAAATAAACAGGAGCTAAGCATCTCAGCAGGGAGAGAGAATATTAAAACACAGGGAGGTTTTACTCCTCTTTTCACAGTGAAAAACAACAAACTCAGAGGAGACCTCATATGTGTCCAAATATAACTATGTTCCATAAAGCATTTAAGGACTAATTTTTCCCGAGTAAATCTATGTGCCTTTCTTTCAAAGTGCCTGTGAGTGAACCACTAATATTTCAGTTAACAGCCAAGAGCATTTGTCACTTGAAACACTCAGGAAATATCTCTCTCTCTCTCTCTCTCTCTCTCTCTCTCTCTCTCTCTCTCTCTCTCATTATTTATCTATATATCTCCCCTCCCCCACCATTATTTTTGGTGTTAGATGCCTCCATTCAATTCCCATGCACAATAAACTTATGTACAACAAAACAAAACATTCCCAGTCCTGTGCCAGTCTCACAATCATTATGTATAATCTCATTGTTTTAGCCTTAGTGCTTTTCTATCTAGTTGGACATCTCTTTCTTTTCTAATGATCTTCTATTTTTCCAATAATTATGTCATTTTCCAGAGATTGGTTGTGGCAGTCACCTAATCTGGGGTCAATCTGAGGCTTAAAGGTGTAGCAGTGGAGTGTGGCCTGTCAGTCTGAAGATAGCCAAAGAGACATGTGTGGTCATGGCTTTCTCCTAAGAATTCTGGGAAATGTGATAATTCATTCTTGGATGCAGAGAAACTCTCTCTCTCTCTCTCTCTCTCTCTCTCTCTCTCTCTTCTTACTCACTTGGTGACTTTCACCTGACAATACTCACTCCCTTGGAGACACTGGACTGACGAGGCTGCCCGCCTCCCTGTGAGACATCCCTGAGGAGAAGCCACAGGATGTTACCCTGATGCGACCAGAAACCTGGACCTAGAGAAGCCACATGAAGACTCCTGCCAGCGCTGAGATGCTTAAAATGCCACTGAATCCAAAGACTTCCCACCCACTGGCCTGTGATCATTTTGCATTTTGAATCATTGCCTGTGTGTCATGAGTCGGTAGAGCACTTTATAGATTGCCGTCGGACATATGGGCTAATTTCAGACTTATGACCTTGGACTGAACTGGGTTGGGATGTGTTCCTAATGTACAGTTACCCTCTGTATAAAACTCTCTCTTATACACATATGGATGTTTATGTATGTGTTTCTCTCATCTACCCAGACTAACACACTGGTCTCTCATAATAACATAACAAATGTCTGTGAGATGTGCTCTTAATACCTTTCCTATGAATGAACATTCTGGCTGTACTTTTCTTAAGATGTATTTTTTTTACTCTTTGACAGTCCACAAAACTTTTGATATTCTTTGTCAGTGTTTCAATTAAAATAAATCTCACTGCCAGATAGTCAATTCCAATTTACAGCAACCCTATAGGAATGAGTAGAACTTCCCAGATGGGTTTCTGAGACTATAACTCCTTCTGCTTGTTTGTTTGTTTGTTTTTAACTTTAAAAATACTTTTACTGGGGGCTTTTAAATCTCTTATCACAATCCATACCTTCCTCCAGTGTGTCAAGCACATTTACACATACAGCGCCCTCATCATTTTCAAAGCATTCTCTTCACACTTGAACCCCTGATATCCTCTCCCCATTCCTTCCCCTTCCCTCCCCTGCCCAACCCTCCTCACGAATACTTGATGCTATACACTATTTTTCCATATCTTACATTGTCCTCCATCACCCCTCCTCTACTTTTCCATGTTCCATTCCCCAGGAAGCTGGTCTAGATTGATCTTTGTGATCAGTTCGCCATTTCTTCCCACACTCTCCCCTAATCCTCCCTTAATCTCTACTCTCCTTAGTGGCCCTGAGGGGTTTATCTATCCTGTGTTTCAGGCTCTTGTCTGTTGCAGTGTGAATGTTCTGTTTTTAACTTAAAAAATCATTTTATAGGAGGCTTTTACAGTTCTTATAACAATCCAAAATAAATAAATAAATTGAATCAAGCACTGTGTTAGTCCAGTTAGACCAGAAAAACAAATTCATGGACATACATATGTGTATAATAAAGAGATTTATCCAGTGTTTCAGGATGTGAATGCAATGTGACAGCATGGATCAAAGAGCCAGTGGAGGGGTCTGAGGCCCAGCCACAATCCCAACTACTTGGACAAATGTCCATCCCCCCAGGGGAGTTTTCTTTGGAGGACAGCACTGGCAGTGCAGCTCAGGGAGAGGGACATGTCTGACCAGAGAACACAAGAGCAAATGAAGTGGGAGAAAGAAGGAGTGGAGCATACTGACCCACCGTGCCTTGCAGTGTCCCTACTCAGAACAGCCGCTGAACAGAAAGAACTATGGTTGGTCATATTGTGACAGATGGCATCCCTTCGCTGATCCAAGTCCCTATGGGGACAACGCTGGAGATGCAGGATCTGAATTGCACCCTGTTTGACTCTACCACACCATGGCAAAATGCTGAGGGCATTCATCAGAGCAGCAGGGGGAGCAGAGCATGGAGTTCCCGAGGGAGTACTAATGATATGATTTGGGGCCAGGTTGTGGTACCCCATTGGACTCAAACAGGGGATACTCCTGGAGGTCAAGGAACAGACCTTCAATTATTTACAGACTTTTTTTATTATGGTTATTTTTATTTTTAACTTATTTATACATTTTTTCTGAATATTGGTATTTTTGTTACTGTTGCCATCATTTTGTTTACCTTTGTTGCTTCATCTTGCAATATCTTATTTTTTGTACATATTACTATCTCTGCAAGTCTATCTAGACAAGAAAGGCTGGATGAACAGTCTGGAGGAGAAAACAATGGGACTGATGGTTCCAGGGATTATAGTAGGGGGGAGATGGGGAA
Organism: Nesogale talazaci; assembly: GCA_004026705.1. Classification (NCBI taxonomy): domain Eukaryota; kingdom Metazoa; phylum Chordata; class Mammalia; order Afrosoricida; family Tenrecidae; genus Nesogale; species Nesogale talazaci. The sequence goes on from PVJH01004540.1 coordinate 45,394, forward strand.
AGGAGGTGGTGCTGACCAATCCAGGGACAAGGGAACAACAAGTGATCCAAAATCAGTGGCAAGGTGGAGGTGAGAAGCCTGATAGGGATTGATCAAAAACAATGTAACTGAGAGAAATTACTGAAAACCAAATGAAGACTGAGCATGATAGTTGGACAAGAGGAAAGTAAAAGGAAATAGAGGAAAGAAATAGGAGTCAAAGGACATTTAAAGAGGTCTAAATACAGGCATGTACATAGGTAAATATATTTATATGTGATGATGGGGAAATAGGTCTACATGCATATACTTATAGGGTTAATATTAAGACAGCAGATGAATATTGGGAATTCACTCAAGTACTTCTTCAATGCAAGAACACTTTGTTCTATTAAATTGACATTCCATGATGCTCACCTTCCCTACATGATCACTGAAGACAAATGTGTGCATAAGCATAACTGCTGAAGAAAGCTGGTGGTGCTGTATAAAAAGATATAGCATCTGGGGTCTTAAAGGCTAGAATGTAAATAAGTAGCTATCTAGCTCAGAAGCAACAAAGCCCACATGGAAGAAGCACACAAACTTGTGGGACCATGAAGTGTCAAAGGGATCAGTTATCAACCATCAAAGAACAAAAATTATAACATTGTGTACCCATCTTCACCATATATGCTTATGCACCCATTTTGTCTTCAGTGATCATGGCAAGAAGGTGCGCACTAAAGAATGCCAGGTTATTATAAAAAACTGTTCTTGCGTTGGGGGAAGACTTGAGTAGAGGCCCAATGTCTGTCTGCTAACTTAATACTTAACATATAAATATATGTGTACAGATATATATCCTTGCCATTATATGTTAATATATACATGTGTATATTTATACCTCAATAAATGTATTTTCCTTCTAGTTCTTTCTTCTTTTTTTTTAATCATTCTTTGAGGGCTCATACAACTCTTATCACAATCCATGCATATATCTATTGTGTCAAGCACATTTGTACATTTCTTGCCATCATCATTTTCAAAACATTTTCTTTCTACCTAGGCCTTGGTATTAGCTCCTCATTTTCCCCCTCCCTTGCCTCTTCTTGAACCCTTGAAATTTTGTAAATTATTAATTTTTCATATCTTATACTGTCTTATACCTCTCTTTATCCACTTTTCTGTTGTAAGTCCTCCAGGGAGGAGGTTGTATGTGGATCTTTCTGATCAGTTTCCCCTTCCTACTGTCACCTTCCCCTTCCCCTCCTGGCATCACTACTCTCATTATTGGTCCTCAGGGGTTTATATTTCCTGGATTCCCTATTTTTTCCAGTTCTTTTCTGTACCCATGCATATGCTGATCTAACGGAATTTGTAAGGTAGAATTGGGATCATGATAGTGGGGAATAGAGGGGGGAAGCATTAAAGAACTAGAAGAAAGTTGTGTGTTTCATCAGTGCTTCACTGCACACTGACTGGTTCATCTCTTCCTTGTGACCCTTCTGTAAAAGGATATCCAAATATCTACAGATGGATTTCAGTCTCCACTCCACACTCCTCCTCATTTACATTGATGTGATTTTTTTGTTCTGGGTCTTTGATGCCTGAGACCTGATCCCATCAACACCTCATGATCACATAGGCTGGTGTCTTTCTTCCATATGGGTTTTGTTGCTTCCATGCTAGATGGCTGTTTATTTAGCTTCAAGCCTTTAAGACCACAGATGCTACATCTTTTGATAGAAACCATCAGTTTTCCTCACCACATTTGTTTATGCACCCATTTTGTCTTCAGTTATCACGTCGGGAAGCTGAACATCATAGAATGCCAAGTTATTAGAACAAAGTATTTTTGTATTGAGGAGGTATTTGAGTAGAGGTCCATTGCCCATCTGCTACCTTAATACTTAATATACAAATATATGTACATAAATCTATTTCCCTATCCTTATATTAAAAATATGTTTGCCTATGTATATACCTGTATTTTGACCTTTATAACTGCTCATTTGCTTTCTAGTTCTTTCCTCTATTTCCCTTTACTTTCCACTTGTCCTTTTATCATGTTTGGCCTTCAACATTCGGGCTTCAGTAATTCTTTTGGTTATATTGCCTTTGATCAAGTCCTACCAGACGTCCTATGCTCTCCTCATCATCGATTTTCGATCTCTATTTTCTTTTATTTTCCTTTTGTCCCACTGTCATAATCGACCTTCATTCAGCTCTCAGTCATTCCGCCCAGCTACATTGTCCTTGATCCAACCCCACCAGGAGTTCTACACTCTCCTCTACATTGATTTTATATTTCTTTATGTGAGTAGAAAGCCTGGTCTTTCTCCTGAGGAAGGGCTGGTGGTTTTGAACTGCTGACTCTGGGGTTTACAACGCAATGTGTAAGCACTACACAGTGGCTACAGCAGTGAGCTCACATAAGAACAATTGTGAAAATGGTGTATAACTAACTGGGCCTTGTTTCCTTGTTTTATGTATAGGATTGCTGTGAGATGGAACCGACGCAGTGGCACCTAACAACATAACATTTCTGCAGTCTTAGTCATTGCTCAACTTTCACATGGAATTTTATGCAATTGAAAACAAACAAAAAAAAACATGCCTTAGATCAGGTACGCTTTCGTCTTCAAAATAATATGTTTGCTCTTCAAAACTATAAAGATGTCTTGTGCAGCATACTTGTCCAGGGCAATATATCATTTGATTTCCTGACTGCTGCGCCCATGAGAGTTGATTGTGCACCTGGAAACCCTTGGCAACTTCAATGACTTATCTGTGTACCTTAATTTTGTCTATGGGTTCACTTGTAAATATTTCAGTTTTCTGTACGTTTAAGTTTTAATTCATACTTTAGTCTGTATTCATAAACCTTCAGCACCAAGTTCTTCATGTCTTCATTATTTTCAGCAAGCGAAGTTGTGTCATTTGCATATCACTGGTTATTTATTAGCTTTTCTTCCATACTGATATCACATTATTCTTCATGTAGCCTAGAGTACCCCATTATTTGCTCATCATACTTATTAAATATGTATAGATGAAGCATACTATAGTGAGAGCCCTGGAGTATAGGCTTGCTGATTTTAAACCTTGCTGTATTCCTTTGTTTCAAATGCAGAACTGCCTCTTGAGCCAGTGATCACATAAACACAATGAAGTGTTCTGGAATTCCCATTCTTTGCCATGACAGTCAAAGTTTGTTATAATCCATACAAATGCCTTATGCACAGTCAATAAAACATAAATACACATCTTTCTGGTGTTCTTTGCTCTGAGTCAAGATCCTTCTGACATCAGCAATGATGTCTCTTATTCCATGTCCTCTTCTGAATCCATTCTGCACCTCTGGCAGGCACTGTAAATGTACCTCTACAGCCACTGTTAAAGCATGTTTAGCAACCATTTACTTGCTAGTGATATTAATGAGAATTTTTGGATAAGATCTGCATCAGAGTCGGTCATGTTTCTAGAATCCGTACATGGACCTCTTCCACTCATTTGGTCAAGTAGCTGTCTTCCAGATTATTGACATAGATGAGTGAGTGTTTCAAGTACTTCAACGTCGACTTGTTGAAGCATTTCAATGTGTCATCCAACAATTCCCGGAGTCTCTTTTCCCCAAAATGTCTTCAGTAAAGTTAGCATTCTTCCTTCAATAGCATCAATTCTTGATTATATGCCACCTTCTAAGATGGTTGAACATCGACCAATTCTGTTTGGTATGTTTGGCACATTAACCATGAATCTTCAACTCCCAGCACGTCAATTGACCAATGGTTAAAATGGGAAAAGGAATCCCAAGTAGTGCAAACGGTCAAGCAGCTGAGTAGTTGCAGAAAAGTGACACTTCAGACCCACCAGGTAGCAAGCACCTCCGGGGAACAGGCTGAAGACACACTTACCGTAGTCACTGCCTTGAAAGCCCTATAGAGCAGTTCTACCCGACACAGCAGTTTGACTCCCTGCAGATGTGGTCGCCATGAATTGGAATTGCCTCTGTGACTACTAGCAAGAGCAACAAAGTGGTAATATCACTTATTTTTCAGGGTTACTATGCAGCTTAAAGATGCTTGTAATACTTTAAATGCTTATAATGGGAGTTGTTATTATAATTATCAGTATTATTATATTATCTTTATTATGTAAGTATCATATCACCCAGCCATTGATTTCAAGAGTCACTCTTTAAAATACCATCAAATAATAATAACTTGTTCTCATCACCAAGAACCAGGAATTATAAGCATATCGGTGGAATGACAGTCAAGAGCCCATTAGTGACTCATAATTCCCAGTACAAAAGAGTAGAACTGCCCCATAGACTTTCTAAGGCTGTAATCTTTACAAAAACAGACTGCCCCATGTTTTGCCCACAGAGAAAAAGTCAGGTTCTTCACACTGACCTCTCCATTAGCAGCCAAGAACACCAAACCACGGCATAACTGGGTCGGTCCCGTTTGGCAATCATACATCAAAAAGAACATAGAGAAAATTTCTAACTGGCTCTGGCAGTCACCGTGGATGACAAACAGATGAGCCTGCAAAGAAAAGATTCAGAAATATCAAAGCTGTGGATTCACTGAGTAATGAACTTTCCTGGCCTCTACAGGCTGTATCTGTCCCAGCATTTCTCAAGAGCAAAAAAGCTGTGCTGCTTTAGTAGGTGACATCACAACTAAATATAAACTCACCTACTTGACAAATGCCAATGAACTTGAGGAAATAATATCTATTATGCACTTGAGACTCAGCTCTCAGATGATAGGAGCTATTTTCTCCTGGGAGGGTGGACTGCCTTTGCCTTTCAAACCTATCTTCTGGGACAGGGTGTGTGTGTGTGTGTGTGTGTGTGTGTGTGTGTGTGTGTGTGTGTGTGATGTCATTTCAAGTAGAGATAATGATGGAAACTAAAGAAAAGCGAATCAGCAGGTCACATGGTATGCTGCAAAATTCAAGCAAAGGACTTGAAGTAATTAGATCTTCCTCATGAAAAATGCAGAAAGCAGAAAAGTAGATACTACTCAGTCCTGAATATCCACAAAGGAAAGGACAGTGAAACACACAGCTGAAAATAAGAACCAGTCTTCAGATTTGGGAGGTGAAAAGTCAGAAGATGATTTTTATTTTTGTAAAGAAACAAGAGCTGCTCCCTGACCTCCCTATACTCACTTTCTGTTTGTACTTCCCCAATGCCATGCTTGTCCCAAACTGCAAATCAGGTGCTGAAAACAGAACTTGTGGAAATGATTACAGAACACTTCTCATGAGAAGAAACACTAGAGAGGCAAAAATCATCAGGTAAAGGGAAAATAAACAGAAAATCCTTATACGGGAAAGAATAAATAAGCAACATTGGATAACTTACTAGGCTTTTTGCTCATACTAATAAGCCATATGGAATCACCACATGGAAATACCTACACACCATCTATTTTAGAGACACATCTTGAAGACTCTGGAATGGATTAATCCAGCCATTTGAATACTATCTAGAATGACAAATAAATGTAGGATAAAAGAAAAGAAAGGGGGAAGGGATAAAAAAATATGAATTATCTAGCTATATATATTTACCTTACATTTTTTATCAAAAGCCTAATTTGAAATGTTATGTGAGTCAGCGCTATTTAGTAATGCAGTAACTTCATATGCAAGATAGAAATATATCTATATACAATACATAACACAAATAAATCCAATTAACCTAAAATATATTCAATGTTCCTTTTATTGACTTGTCTCTATCCTTATGTACTAAGTTACTAAATAATACAATAGTACGACAAAGTAACAAAACAAAAAACCAACTCGGATTGCACTGACTAGAGCAGAGCTTTCATAGTATACATTTTTTGCTTGGAAAGACTCAAACAACTTGCTCTGAGTTTGGCCACCTGGAAGGTTCTCTCTAATCGCAATGAATTTTTTCATAAAAGCAGCTACACTCAAACCTCATTTTTTTTGTAATGACCAATTTAAGAGAACAGCATGTTGCTATGAAATTTTTTTTCCTGCTTGGGGAAACATACCACTGAAACTGTTGTGATGCTGAATGTGGCTTACAAGGATAGTGCTATAGGAAAAACTCAAGTGTACGTGTGTTTTTCTCAGTTCTAAAAAGGTGAAATGTCCACTGCTGACAAGCCTCATTCTGAATGGCTCTCAACTTCCTGACAAATTAAAATGTCTCCTTGTTGTATATTTAGAGCCTGTTCTACCAGGTCAGACTGTTAATCAAGCTTTCTAATTAGAGGTTCTGAGAAGATAGCATAACAGTGTGCGAGGAAAAAAAGACCTCATTTGTGGCAAACGAGGCCTGCTTTTGCCACCATGACAATGCATCAGCTCATGCAGCCGTCTCAAAGGACCAATTTTAGGCAAGAAAAAAATTATCATGCCTTGTCTATCTGGACAAAATAGGTGGAATGAACAACTCAGAAGAGAGAACAATGGAATCCATGGTTCCAGGAGGGGTATGGGCAAGGGGGAGGTGGGGGGGAAAGGAGGGTGTGTCTGTCACTGATTCTGGTATCAATGTAAGGATTAAGAGTGTAGGGGTGTAGTCTAGTCTGTCAATCTGGAGATAGCCAATGAGACCTCTGGTGGGCATGGCTTTCTCCTGAGAGTTCTGGGAAATCCAGTAGTATTTCCCCCTTGGAGGTGAAAGACTCATTACTCACTTGGTTGGAGATTCTCTACTGGCAAAGCTTACTCCCTGGCATACTTGCAACTGACAAGACACATGGCAGCATGCTGATGACACATGCCCTGGAAACTAGAGGAGCCATGGGGAGAACCCTACCAGGGCTGAGATGCTTCTACCACCACTTGATCTACGAGACTCTGCACCCACTGGCCTGTGATTGTTCTGGTGTCATTACATGTACTTTGTGAGTCTGAAGAGGACTTATAGATTGACATTAGTTATATGGGCTAGTATCAGACTTATGACCTTGGACTGAACTGACTTGGGATGCTCAAGGGTCCATTCCTTTTATATATAAACCTTTCCTTTATATGCATATTTATGAATTTGTTTCTCTAGTCTACCTGGACTAACACAGAGGGAGTGCCAACAAACCCAGGATAAGGAAAGAATAAGTGATCTAAAATTGATGGTGAGGAGAACATAGGATACTTTCAGGGGGGAGGGGGGTGCTCGATCAAGAGGAAGGTACTCAAGAGAAATTACCAAAACCTGTATGAAGGTCAAACATGACAGTGGGACAGGAGGAAAGTAACAGGAAAGATCTGGGAGGCAAGGGACACTTAAAGAAGTCTAAATATAGGCATGTATATATGTAAATACATGTATACATAATGATAGGGAAATAGATCTATGTACATATATTTTAATAAATTATTATGACAGCAGATGGACATTGGGCCTCCACTCAAGTACTCCCTCAATGCAAGAACAATTTGCTCTAGTGACAAGGCCCTCTGTGATGTTCACCTTCCCTGACATGTTCACTGAAGACAAAACAGCCGCACAAACAAATGTGGTGGAAAAAAGCTGATGGTGCCCAGCTCTCAAAAGATACAGCATCTGGGGTCTTAGAGGCTTGAAGATAAACAAGCAGCCATCAAGCTGAGAAGCAACAAAGTCCACATGGAAGAAGCACACCAGTTTGTGTGATTAGGAGGTGTCAATGGAAGCAGGTATCAGACATCAAAGACCCAAAACAAAACCAACAAACAAATCATATCAATTGGAATGAGTGGGAGGGCAGTGGAAACCCAAATCCATCAGTAATCATTTGGACACCCCTTTCAGAAGGGCCACAAGGAAGAGACGAGCCAGTATGGCACCAATAAAACACACAACCTTCCTCTAGTTCTTTAATGCTTCCTGTCCCCTCCCTCCCGCCCACTCCCACTATCATGATCCCAATTCTACCTTGCAAATCTGGTTAGACCAGAACATGTTTACTGATAAAAATAAGAGCTTTCAACACAGGAAATCCAGATAAACCGCCCAAGACCAATAAAGTGAGCAGTGAAACTAGGAGAGGAAGAAAAAGGGGTATGGGAGATAAAGGGGGAACTACATTGTCAGTCATTCAAACATAGGAGTTTGAAAATGTTTCCAAGAATGGAATCACAGATTTGACAAATGTATTAATAAAAGTAATGGAGAGTATTTTGAAGGTTGTTTTGCTTTTTTTAAAAAAATTGAATACATGGGCTGAGCCCAGGTGGTATAGTGGTTGAGTGCGGGAGTGTGGCCCATCGGCTTGGTGGTTCAAATCCAGCAGCAGCTCTCTGGGAGCAAGGCTGGACCTCCCACTCCCACCAGAGGGCAGTGATGCCCCCCCCAAAAAAATTAAATACATACCTTTGGAAAAAAAATCTGATTTTGGGGATGTAGCCCCTCATACATCCACACATACATCTGCATCTACATACATACATATGCCTCACTGAAATCCAATACCGTCAAGCAAATATCGGCACATAGCACCCTAGAGGATGCCGTCTATACTTGAGTGTAAGCTGACCCAAATGTCAGCCGAGGCACCTAATTTTATCACAAAAATGGTATTAAAAATGTGCTAAAAGGGTTGGCTTATATGTATCTGCCCTTGTGGATTTCTTAGGCTGTAAATTGTTGCCAGAGCAGAAACCCTGATCACTGTCTTGTGGAGCAGCTGGTGAATTCAGCCTTCTCATTTTATGGTGAGTATCCCCATGGGTTAGCCCACTACACCATCAGGGCTCCTACATGGACAAATGCAAATACTGGCAGTTAATATTTATCAGCTGGAGGTCTGTTATACAGATGGTTACTATGAGTTCGAACTGATTGATGGCACCTAAAAGCAACAATAATTTGTGTCACATGGACAGTGTAACGGTTAAGTGCTAAGCTGGTATAGTTTGAAGCTTCCAACGCCTCCATTTGAGAAAGGACCTGGTGATTTGCTCTCATAAAATCACAACCTTGGAAACATTAGGGGGCCATTCTATCTGCCTTTTAAAATCACTGGGTGTCAGGATGGGCTCAACAGCTCTTAATAGCAACAATATTAGTCACAGAGCTTTGAAGAGTGAAGCATTTCTAAATGCTCTGCAAGCATTCATTCACTTAAGCTTCATAACTCCTCACAATGTATGAACTATTATAGTGCAAGAAGTGGGCAAGATTCTCTAAAGAAACAAAACCAGTGGCCTGAGATATATGTTTATATTTTTATCTATAAATGCTATGGAATCAGTGTTGATTCATAGTGACCTCTTGTAGGTTTCTGAGAATATAACTGATTATGGAAGTAGAAAGCGCAGTCGTTCACCCAGGAAGCTGCTGGAAGCTGTATGTCAAGAAATTGGCTCACAGTTATAGGTCAGGTGTGAAGCTGGAGGTTTTTGAAATCCGTGTAACTGCTGGGCTGATGAACCAGGAAGTAGGAAGATGAAGCGAGAAGACCACATTGATGGATGGATCCAAGATCAGTGAGTCAGAGGGCAATCTCGGGTGCCGCCTTCATTCAACGTGATAGATGAGGGACGATTGGCACAAGCCTAAAGAGTCAGAGTTCTGATGAGCCAGATGTAGGATCCAGACCAGCAAGAAAAGACAAACTTTCTCCCAGAGTCTGCTTAAATAGAAATAGGTCACACCTCCCTCTAATGAAACGTGCTTTCAATGACAGCAAAAATGTTACCTGATCCAGAAGGCTGCACTTCTCCCTAAGTTTCTATAAGTACTCCACCATCTAGAGCCAAGGGTCACTTTACAAGTTTTTTTTACAATGTTAGGTCGTATAATGAGGGATTACCAGTCCCCAACTGTTGAATCCTGGCCCAGCTAAAGTGACAAAACCCAGGTATCCTGGTCCATATTAAAGAGATAAGGAAACTGAAACAAAAGTTAGTTTGCTCAACATTGCATGCAGATCACATTGGGAAGCCAGGCTCCTGAACCGTACTTAATAAATAGGAAAAATGGACATTTATACTTGTACATTTATCTATAGACATAGAACCACCAATTTGTACATTTTCTTGTCTAAATTAAGCACTGGACCGACATTTTATTATTCACTGAGTGGACTCAAACAACTGAAAGAGTTTATGACTAGTGTTGGAAAATCTGAAACAAGATAATCCACTGAGATTTAAACATATTGTATGAAAGTATTTCCCCCCCCCCTTTTTTTAATGCTGTTTGGAGTTTTCATGAGCTGTGAAAACTCCAGGGAACAAGGCAAAACATCCTTGCAGAAATTCTGAACTCCACTAAAAGTAGCTGTCAAACATAAATCAGTATCTAGCTATTTCCCAACCTATTTATAAAAGTACAGCTGTGAAATACATCTAAAATACAAATCTGAGCACATTTGTCAGAAGATGATACTTTTAGCAGTAACCTTTTCAAACAAACAAATGCTGCCTGTCAAAAGCAAAATAATTGCATTGTGTCACAAATGTGGGGAGTAAAGTATTTAAGTTACCCCTTCCCTAGTATTATAAATTGTAGGATTTCACCTAATGTCAGCTTCATTCTAGCTACCTTGAGGCTTAACACAAGCACCAACCAATATCTGGTTTTTATTGAAAGAAGAAGAAATGTGTCAGAGCCAGACAGCTTTTCTGGATTTCTAGTGAATACTCTCAGAGGTTCTAGGATTTCAAACTTGAGATGAATTCAGACTCTGATTTATCCTAGCATCTGTTCCCTATCATTTTCTGAATCAATTTTCTTTCAGAGGTATTAGCCTATTGTCCTGGAAATTAGACAAAGTGCCATGTGTTTCCAATAGCCCTTTCTATGTTCATGCTCAACAACTGCACATTAGTTTTATTAAGCAAAATCAAACAGGAAAAAGCAATACAAAAGGCATTCCCAGCCTCTTTGAAGTTCAAGATTTATAAAGAAGTGGATACATGCCATAACCATATGAGACATATCAGATTCTGAGCAAATGCAGATGTCACTCACTGATACTGTTTCATTTGACAAAATTTTCTGATTGCTGATTCATTGTCATACCTGTTCTACTGGAAAACTCCAGGCATTTTGCTTAATTAAAGCTGGCAGGCTAGTGTGTAGAGAAAAGCTTGATCTTTGCTTATTAAAATTCATCATTCTTATGTAGAAATTTAAATAATCTAAAATAGAACTAGATCACTGAACTGCTTCTAAGGAGGAGACAACTGCCACATTGTGTTCTGATTTCTACAAGCAGAGGAATTCTCCCAATCCTCCGTACACACACAAAGCAAATCCTGCAAGAACTGTAGCCTTGTACACTGTGCTCCATCACTAGAACGCAACACAGTCCTCCTTTCCAGCAATGAAATGCTTTATATAGTTAGAGAAAACACTCTTCCTTAGAGAAGGCAACCAGCTAGCTATATTGGCCAGCAAATATAATTAATAGATTTCGTAACATAAGACAATTTTTGTCTTGCTTAAGCAAAATTCAATTGCTCTCCTACCACTACGATCTTTCTGTAGAATTAGACTCTTCTGGTAAATTGTTTTATTCACTCAGGATTCCTTTTGCATAGCTTACCCAGGAATTTACAAGAAGAGGAGAATTTTATGAAAGAGAAGTAATGTATTTTCTCGGAGTGACGGAAGTTTCCCTCTGTCAATACAAACATTTGACTCAATGAAATAATTCATTCATTTAAAAAATGCATATGCTTTGGGAGACAAAAATGTGTGTGTAGTAGATCTAGGTAGCAATGTGAAATGTGGATAAATGTGCAGAGATGGGGACATACAGATATACACATTCAGAGAATTATAAAATACATAGTCTGAGATCTCCATTTTCAACAAGTTTTGAATATTAAATGTTTCTTTAAGCCTGTGCCTGTTCTCCAGAAAGTGTTTGTTTATTTATTCTTTTGTGTAAAATATCAGTAGTGTTTGTAGTGGTACTTGGAGAAGTTATAAAATGTTTTCCTTTGGCTTGACAATTTTATGATTTTTTGCTGTACTTTTTTCCTGCATGGATGCAGTTCAAGTGGTTGATGGCTCATCCAAGTTGTCCTTTTAAGAAAAGTATATCCACACTCTTGGATGAATTACCTGACTGCCCTCTATCACTCCTGTTCAGACTGTTTTTTATGGGACCCATGTAAACCTGCTTCCACCTCAAAGCCAAACACTTGAAATAAATTTAGGGTGGTGCTCACAGATGCAGGTCATGAAATCAGACAGCATCAGGCAGAATGCTTCCAATGGTTTGGTAAATCAAAATGAACAATGCATCACTAAAGGTAGTGGTCATGCTGAAGTCTAGATATTTGAGTTGTATGGTGTTTAAAAGCTCTGTAAAACAGATTTGTATGACTTGTTTACCATTTTCCTCTACCATGTACACAAGTTATTGCATTTTAAAATTGCCTAAGAAATGTATAATATCCCATAGTAGTAAAATCCCACCAACATCACAGAGATTTTCACTCATTTGATGTAAACCAGAGTTTTCTGTTTCAGAATGATGTTAACTATGAAATATGGGCAGCCTCTTCCAACGGAGAGACCAAACAGTAGAGTTATAACATAGGTGTTTACCATTTCAGAGTAAGTAAAATATGCTCATTAGACAGAAACCCTGTTTTAATGCAATGATGTGGAGGGGGTGGTTTTGATTAGCCTCGCCTTTTAAAATGACATATTATTTTCATTTGCATTGGAGGTTGGCACGTTATAAGTGAGCATTTGGGAGATCACATAATACAAAAAGAGGCGGAGGCAGAAAGACTCAGATCTAGACTCTTTTTAGATCAAATTCCAACCCACTAACTAGCAAGTCGCGTATGTAAGAAAGGCGTAAATATTTTATTCATAGGCCTGAAATGAAATAGCTAGTTTATGTTTCTGTCTTTGCTTTCCTTTTTACTAAATGAATTTTGAATGGAATTTATTTTGAACCTAGGCCTTGAGAGTGAAGATGAAGAATAATAACCAGTTAGTCTAAGTAACTATATGTACAAATATTTAGCTGAGGGGAAAAGACCACAACATTTTAGGAATTGTTCTAAACATTTTACTATTTTATTTAATAGTAGCAAGAACCCTGAAAGACCATATTCTGACTCGGGTTTTACTGGTGAGGAAACTTTGGAGCTCGAGTGGCTTGTGGGTATGCAACGTGCTGCGAATAGAAAGGTCAGCAGTCGAAGACCAACAGCAGCACTGAGATAAAAGAAAGAAAGAGTCAGTACAGGCCGTTCCTCCTGATTGATGCCTCCTTATGGATGTGGCCTTCTCGTGAGGATTATGGGAAATTCTTCCTTCCTGGAAGCGAGATCTCTCTCTCTCTCTCTCTCTCTCTCTCTCTCTCTCTCTCCACATGGAGCCCTGCTGATGGCAGCCAGAGCCCTGGAGCTGTGGCCAACGCCATTGGATCCCCAGGACTTCCCGCCCGCTGCCTTGTTGTCTTCCTGCCTTCAGCATCATTGGGCTATCGTGGGACTCTAGAACTTCATCTGGACTGGGCTGGGCTGTTGTGTCACTATACAACTGTTTTATTGAGATGAAGTTCTCTCTTGCACATATGAATTGGTTTCTCTAGTCAGCCCCGGTTTCTCTAGTTAGCACCACCCTCCTGCACAGATCCACACTCTCTGAAACAATAAAGGACGTCTCTATGAACTGGGACTGACTCGGTGATTCTGGGTTTTCATCAAGGAAAGGATGTTCCTAAAGTCCTTAAATGACGGATCCAGAATTCAGACCCACAGCCCTGGTGACAAAGTCTCTCTGGTCACCCTTGAAGTAATTGCTAACTTCAAGGTCAGCGGTTCGAAACCATCAGCCACTCCTCGGGAGAAAGAGGGAGCTTTCTACTCCCATAAGGAGTTATTCCCATAAGGTCTCGGCATCTCACAGGGGCAATTCCACTGTGTCCCAGGAGAGCAATAAATTGGCATCTACTCTGGGCTGAGCCCCGGTGGCGTAAGTGGTTGAGTGCTTGACTGTGGACCGCGGGCTTGGCGGTTCAAATCCAGCGGCGGCTCTCAAGAGCAGCATAGGTAGCGCCCACGACCACCAGAGGCTGTGATGCCCCCCAAAAAACAAACAAACAAAAATTGGCATCTACTCAAGGGACGTGGATTTTAAGTTTTGTGTCTCAAAATGTGCTAAAGTGTAGCTCATCAAGTCAATAGCTACTTAATCACCCATCTAAAGTTGAGAAATTCCGAGTTTAACCAGGAAACCAACATGAGCCAGGTGAAAGAAGAAAGGAAGAAAAAGGAAGATCAAAACCCACTGGCATGGAACTAATTCTGACTGAGTCACCCTGGAGTAAGGTGAGCAGATGTCCCGCTTTTTAACAATTTAACAACGTCTTGTGGCACTTTAAAACTAAAATAAATATATTACAAGACTATTTTTGTATTCTATGAACATTTTTGCTGCTTCACATAGACCAAATTTTTTACCAAAAACCATCCACCCCACCTCCCGGTCAATGGTGTCCCACTTAAAATCTGGTCACTTTACCTCAGAGGACAATGTAAAACTGCCTCAAAGGATTCAAAATGCTGAAAATCTTTCCAGAAACAGACTGCCACATCTTTCTCCAACAGAATGCTGGTGGATACAAACAGTAAACTCTGTGGTTAGCAGCTGAACCATTTAGAGCACAGCGTTTTGACCATAAACTCTAAGGAGAAACTGCCACACAGACACGAACCTCTTTTCTTAATCCAAACTGACAGTTTAAACCTTCCCCTTGGCGGATGGGGGAACGGTGGGGGAGAGGGATACCCATTTTCCATATGTTAGCCATGAATCAACAAAACCACATCTTATCTTGAAGTCCTGGGTAACATGAAACTCGGGTCCCTCGTGGGTTTTGACTCCAACAAAGTGACATGCTGGGGCAAAGATAAGAAGAGACAGATAACTCACATAGAGGAAGTCTCATTTCATTCAGCATCACCCTGAGAGGAGGACCCTTCACACTGCCTGGCCTCCCTGCAGCATCACAGGCGGCTAAAAGCAGGCTTGGGCTGGCTCAGTAGCAAGGCACTTGGATTTGTATGTGTTGTTTTCAATGGTCAAGGCCAAGCGCGAGAAATGGGCAACACAGTGTTTGCTCACCGGGGCATAGTCAATGCAGCTCTCTAAGCACACATGTAGGAAACCACACTTCATTGAAACCGAGTCCTTGAAGACAAAGTGGGATTTCTTGAGCACTTACCTAACAGAAAGCACAGCCAGTACTCAAGTTTGTCTTTTGTCAGCTTGTTTTCTCAAAACCAAGCACATGTGTAACCAAAGATCCCAGTGCAATGTGTCTGGTAAGCAAAGGTATGTTTATCCTCGGGGCTTCAAAATGGCTCACTCAAGTTCCAAACCCCTGCGGAGAATTTGAATGTCCATCCCAGATACACTTAAAGACATTTATGTCCCTGTACAAATTGTCTTGGAGATCTTGTTAAAATGTAGATTCAGATTCAGTATACCGGGAGGGAAATGCACATTCTTAGCAGAAGGCCAAACTTAAATGAACTCACCGTTTCAAAGCCCTGCTTCCAAAGGTGCTGCCGCAGGTGCCTTTCCTATGTTTCAAAGCCACTTGGGAGTCACACGGTAGAGAAACTTTGAAACTTGAAACATTTGCACCCCCCATGTGCACAGGAGAGATGGTATTATTATCCTAAGCAATGGCAAGGGTGTTCTATCAAGGAAAGAACCAATAAGACAGAGAAAGTTTTATGCAGAAAATCTCCTGCCAGAAAATCTCAGTTTCTCTGTCTCTCTCTCTCTCTCTCTCTCTCTCTCTCTCTCTCTCTCATTTGAAATTCATAAAGATGAAGTGCGGCTTTTGTTTCCCATCAGCAAGATAAGCCTTAATACACTCTTGCCAAAAGCAAGCTAACAGAGAGTAATTATTTTTTCATCGAAATTGCATGTCCAACTTGCTTATTCTTCAAAGAACATAGATGTTACAGCTTTGATACCCAACTGCAGCATGACAAAGCAGAGGGCATTGAGCACATGAGCTCCATTTTAATCACAACCCATCCATCAGCAAACCCTGGAACTTTGGGCAAAAGGAAAGGAAAAAAGGGAGATGGTTTCTCATAAGGTGAATAAGGTTCTATATTTCATTTGATAGTCTCTCTCTCTCTCTCTCTCTCTCTCTCTCTCTCTCTCTCTCTCTCTCTTCCAATCTGCCTTTAAGAAAAAAGCACTGTCATTCAGCTTTATGAACTTCACATCCAAGCATTTTATAATTTTGATGTTACCATTCTTATAGACCTTTTCTCTGTGTACCTAACATTCAATATATAAAAAGAAACAAAAGTCATTGGTATCTAATATGCTTTTGTATGTCAGATCTCTTTTATGTCAATAAGTGAAGTCATTTAATTGCACATAACGGCAGAACGGTTGCAAGAGGCCTATGTGACATGAATAAAAACCACCCAAAGAAATGAAATGATCACATCTGTACCCAACTCCAACCTCAGCAGCCAGAAATGGTGGCTTAAAAAAAAAAGAAAGGAAAAAGCTTTTGTCGTTGATCCCTGTGCTTCGTTGTGTAACCAGATGCTGAGACAAAAGATTTGATTCTGTTGATAGTGTTTGTTCCAGCTAATTTAATTCTTCTTGCCTGGTTTAAACTCCTATTTTCTAATTACATTCCTAAACTCTACCAAGACTAGAAGGCTGCTACACCGTGGCTGGCACTTACAGAATGTTCGCAGAAACTAAATTACTTCTGTGACTGTCAGGAAATTCTGCTACTATCCTATCTTATATAAACCTTGGAAGTGTTTGACCCCAGGCAGCCCAGTAATAAAAAGTATCTTCCAGCATGCTGCCATCCAAGCTAGCTCATAGGGTTGAAAAGAGCCGTCAAAAGCTTGTGGTTTATAACAAAAGGATGGCACATTGAGAAAGCATCCCAACACAGTCCAGTACAAAGTCATAAGTCCGATATTAGCTCATATGTCTGATACCAGTCTATAATGTCTCCTTCAGACTCACAAAGTCACAGGCCAGTGGGTGCAGACCCCAGTACTTGCAGGGGTCCTCTCATGGCTCTTCGTTTCCAGAGCTCAGGGTCCATCAACAGCATCCAGTGGTGGAAGAAGCAACTCAACTGCTGGTAGGGTCTCCAGGTTGTTTCTCCAACTTCAGAGGCCTGGTTTCATCAGGGCAAGGCCGTGTAGCTTCTCCTCCAGCTCCTCGGAAGCTGTCATCTTGTCTTATCTGTACTTCATTCTCTCAGACTAACTCTCAACAACTGAGATGAGATAGCTTCTCATCTCAACAAGGGAAATATTGCGAGATTTCCCAGAAGTCTCAGGAGAAAGTCATGCCCAGACAGAGGCCTCATTGGCTACTCAATGGCTATCTCCAGATTAACAGGCTAGACTCCACAACTACACCTCAATGATGAAATTAACATAAGCACATGACCATCACATAGAGTTATTCAAAAATGTTCATGTGCACATCGGCAAAATAACTCAACACATGTACAACTTCACTGTTCATGAGATTTTTATAGACCAAAACTATTGCAAATACTATGACTCCACCATATCACTTTACTGTTCTTATCGCACCTAAGGGTAAAATGAGAAGAGAGAGAGCTCTGGCATCCACATTTACTTAAGACCCATCACCTGGACTGTATGACATCATTTAAAGTGCCGGGAGAAAATTCTGCTAATCTATCTATTTTGAAGCTTTACCTTATAGCCATCAAGGTTTTCATATATTTTCTCGAATACATAATTCAGCTTCTGTATTAGCCAGAAGATGGGATCCTGGGTTGTGATTTCCAAACCTCAACAAAAGCAATGCAGAGAATTTATTCATTTTCTTATAACCTAAAATTTCAATGGTAGTCACTGCCTTGGATTTGACTGGACCAGACGCTCCTGTGGCCAGGGCTTGGACTGTCTCTGAAATCCACTTCCTATAATGCTGCCTGCATTCATAAGCATTTTAATAAGATGGAAAGGATCGCCCCTAGCACCTATAAGTATAAGTGGAAATTAACTACCTTACAATCTCAGTATCATAGCTGCTGCTTCTATTTTGTATCAATGTAGAGTAAGTGAAGCCAGTGGGTATGATCTAATGGTGAGAGAAGAGTTCCTGAGTGGTACAAGCTGTTTATATCCTCAGCTACAAACCAAAAGAATGGAATTCAAGGTTACCCAGAGGTGCCAGATAGAAAGACCAGTAGATCTTCTTGGTGGAAAACATCAGTCACTGAAAAGTCTGTAGAGTATAAATTCTATTCTGATATACATGGAATCACCACGAGTTGGTGTCAACTCAACAGAAACTAGCAGTCATACTGACTAGAGTCAAACTAAAAATGTCCAAATGTGGCATTGTCACTATGGTAGCTCTTAAAGAATGATGTCTCCATTTGAGTCTTTTCTAAACTGAACTAAAATGTTAATGCTGAGCTTCTCTTTTGCCTTTTGTAATGGTATTCTTAATGAGTATGGTCACAGAATTTCACAGAATTGACCTTGATTTGCAGTAGTCAAACCATACCAACCAGAGGCAGCTAAGTACAAGAGAAATACAACTCTTAGGAAATCCAGGATTCTAGATTCATCTCCAGCTTCGAAAAGTCATTTAAACTCTCATTTTCGTCACTGATAAAGTGACAGTGCTGAGTGAGATAATTCTAGTGTTTCCTTTGAGGTCTGAAATGTCATGACCTCACAACAACTGACCTCACCAGTATAATTTTGGAAGTTTTACTCTTTGCTTTCGTTATACAATTTTTCCATCAATAAGGTGCCTGTCGCTCAGAACTCAGAAAGATGCTGATCTTCAAGGAAGTTAGAAACATTCTGCAAGAAGTGAAAGCATTTCAGAAGTCTTACAGAAGGTAAATAGGTAAGCTGAAAGCCCATTGATTCCACGTGGAAAGAAGCAAGCTTACAGAAAGAGCCCAACCCCTCTACACTAGGAGTCAAAATATATTGATTGTATGTCTGACTGGGTCACAGGAGTGCTGGTGTCCATTAAGTAGAGAAAGGACTGAAAATTACATTAATTCAAATGGTTAAATCAATATTTAACAATGTAGCTAGTGGTAGTTGACCTTAAATGCACCTTTAATAAAATGAAGGTGATTCAGGCCAGCCTCCAGCATATGCCATTCAGAACTAAGAATTAATGCAGAACAGATACATTAAAGACCTCTCTGAACTCCAATGCCTTTGCAGCTTGGTCTGACAGCAGGGAAAAGGTCAAAGCGGCTCCATTCAGGAAGGTAACTCAGATTTTATTCTTGTGATGTTGTTATCTTCATTTATATCCTCTGTCCTTGTCTCAAGTAAGAATTGGACAGCTTGGATCTCCTTACATTTAAAAATAAAAGGACTTCTAAAGCAACTTTTCCAGTAGATTATTAGTAAATCTTTAGTGACAGCTTTGTAACCTTGAGCACTTTCTGCAGGAGCAAACATTGATGTTACCAGTTGTTACTCCAGGAACCCTGGCTGCCTTGCTGTAACATTTGCATATATTTGCATAGAGATTCATTGGTTTGTACACCACTGGCATTAAAGATCACTGAAGTAAGCTTGCTTATATTAAATGCAATCTCTTCAAGATGTCAGAGAACCATCTCAGGTCCTATTAGCTACTGAGCTCACAGATAGAAGACTTTTTAAAATTGCTTAACTGCCCATAAAATACCATAAGCTAGACAGCATTATAGTTATCTCTCCTAAGGACCTGGTGATATCTCTGTGGAGAAGGTCAATCCAAGAATCCATTCACTATACCTTCAGGCAACAGGAGGCTCTACAGAATTCCAAAGGGGGCATAGGAAAGTTTACATAATTTTGTAACTTGAAGCCGCTGGTGCTGTGAGGGCCATTTTTCTTGCTTCCAGGTTTAACCGGAAGGACAAACCTATACTAATTAGAAATCTCTTCTGAGACATCTCTCTTTCATTTGCTGCTTGGTAATGACTACAGTTCCTCTCTGCAGCCTAGTTTCTCTCAAGTCTGTCTTCTGGTTGCCATGGTGATGAGGCTCAAGGAATCCTCTGAGCTAAATCAGCATTCTGCCACATCCTAGCCTCTGGCAGTAGAACTTTGCTGAGAATCAGGTAGCACGTTTCTAGATTGGATGTAAAAGCAATTCCTTGCAAGGATGATGGTATTCTTGCAAGGGTGATGGAATAGGAGCATTCCACAAAACAAGATCACAGTTTTCCTGTTACCAGTGACATGAAGCAATTGACCGCTCTCCCATCGGGTTAGCCCAAAGCACTCTGGGTGAGCAGGGGCAAGGCAGTACAGGTTTGGCTCTCTAGCTCATGCTGACACGTGGACAGAAGCTGCTGATACCCCGTTGATGGCCAAGCAATATCTTAGCTCCCAGGGATTCCCTCTGCCCAGAGCACCCCACACAGGACCCACTCGGCACATTCACCTTTTCACATAGCCTCTATGTCAAAATCGTAAGATTAACTGGAGACTAGCCACAAGAGAGGATGGGAATGTAAAGTTCAGAAGGACTTTTCACCTATAGGTGTTGCTTGCTAGGAAAGCAGGAAGAAGTTGTGTTTATTTTAGAGTCAACCTGGAGGTGTGCAAAGGTCAGAGAAAATATTGGTCTTCACTCCTCAAACTGTCAGCCTTCATCTATTCAATCCAAACTTAGCATTTCCACAAATCAGAGAGTTCTAGATATTTGAAAATGCCTTAAGATGTTTTTATTAAATTTTAATTATTTTAGGATGAATATACTATAGGGCAGAGAAGTGAAGAAAGTGTCATTTATATATGTCTATAATTATATGTGTATTATATACATATATATATATATAAAGTGGGAAGGCCACATGACATGGCACACTGGAAAATTGTTAGCTTCTTATAAAGTTAAATATTACACTTATGATAAAACCCAGCCATGCCTTTATAGTATTGCATATGTACCCAAAGAAAATTTTTTAAAAGTTATGCTCATACAAAAGCTTGAGCATTAGAACATTACTATATACATATTGTACTGTTTAGAACAAAACCTGGAAGCAGTCCCTTTCAACACATGAATGGATCAACATACTGTGGCACCTCTCTGCAGTCAAGTGCTCCTCAGGATAAAAAGAACCACTCCAACAACATGAATGGGTCTCAGATGCATTGTACTAAGGTAGGCTTTCTCAACCTTGCACTTTTGATGTTGGAAGCTGTCTTGTGTAATATAAGATTTCTTACAACGTCACTGGCCACTATCCACTAGATGCCAGTAACACATTGAGGAAATATCATGGAACTACATCTGATTTCCTCTGGCTCCACAAAAGAAATGGAGAATCTAACTCCATATCTGCCCAAGGGCGATTCCTTCTCTGATGGCCCAACATCTTTTACCCTTGACTGACACCAACCATCCCTCCCACAACATTTCACTTCTCGTCTGGGTTCGATGGTCTATTTCAGTGGCCACATAGAACTCTCAACCAAAATCACAAGTATGGAATTTATAAGGGAAGTTAACAGGTTATACAAGTCAGGGTGAGAAAATGTTGAGAATACAGTTCTTTTACAGAGAGTATCCCTTCTCAGCCATTCGAAAAATATGACTCTCTTTGGTCCTCACCTCCACCGCTTTGCCTTGTGGTCCATTGGCCTCTGCCCTGTGTCACAAAATCTCTTCTAGTGATGATAAAATATCCCAAAGGCACCCCACTCTGCAAACCGGTCATCTCAATGAACTCAGCTTTACTCCTTGTGCCTCAAAGCTGCTCATATGCTGTTTCATGATCTTAGCACTGTGTCCTCTGGCGCTGCTGGTGTCTCCAGCTTCAGGGACGCATCTTGCACATGTTGTTTATGGCTCTTCCTTGTACCCAGTAGACTGGACAAACTGACCAACCCTTGATTTAGACTGCTCTATACCGTATTTGCCTGCCCCCTACCCAGCTATTGAGTAGGATTTACAAGACTATGGGCCAAAGACTCAGTCCAAGTAATCTTATTTTACTGCACACGTTTTTTCTGGTTTTAGATCGTTAAAGTATCTCTCAACATACTAAACGCTCCCACTGAAAATAGAAAATAACCCTATGTGAGAATGATTATGCTAATTCAAAGAGGTTCGTCAAGATGACATGTTTCATGGTTTGATTTGTACATTCTGGAGAAGAGGAAATTATGCTATCAGTTGGAGTGAAGCAAGAGTTTAGGTAAAAGAGCGTAGCGGAAAATATTTCAGAGGAGACAGAGATCTCACGTATCCTAATTGTGGTGGTGGTTACACAATTCTATGAAAAACTGATGGCAAAAAAGGTAATCCTAAATTGTGTTGTGTGGATCCCTGGTGGTGTGGAGGGTTGTGTGCTGGGCAGCTAGCCATAAGGACAATTGTTGGGTAGCACCAGTCACACTACAGCAGAAAAATGAGGCTTTCTATTTCCATAGAGATAGCCTTAGAAACTCAGCCATTCTACTACATCCTGTAGGTCCTATAGAATCACTGTGCATCAGCGTCAATTCAGGGGCCATGCACTTTATGTTTTTAATTATATTGTATATAACTTAAAATGAAAATCTATGTAAAACTTGCAATTAAATATCTACATACTTGTCACACTGCTTAAGAAATAAAATACTGGAATTGTCTTGGTCTCATCCCATTCTTTTCCACCCATGAAAGTTAAATTTTGTCACAAACTCTCTTTATTGTCTCTAAATAACCCATTCCCTGGTTTTCAGATTTAAATAAGTAGAATGATACTATATGTATCTCCTTTATCTTTTCTATGTCATAGTACGTTTAATACATACAGATGTACTCTGTTTTTATTTTTTGGTCAACATCCATTCAATCCTGGCTCATGTTGTTAGACGCCATCAAGTTGGTTCCAAACCACAGTGACCCTATGCACAATGGAACAAAACACTGCTCGGTCCTGCACCATCTTCACAATATTCCCATGCTTAAGCTCACTGTGTCAGGCCATCTCCTCAAGAGCCTTGCTCTCTTTCACTGTCGCTTTACCAACTATGATGGCCTTCTCCAGGGACACAGTCTGTCTTCCTTATTCAATTTCCAACTTTTCAATGCCTATGAGCCAATGGAAAACACCATAGTTTGGATCAGGTGCGCCCTCGTCCTCAAAGTAATGGCCTTTCTTTTAAGTACGCTGAAGTAGTTTTGTGCAGCAACGCAACACAGCTTTTGATTTCCTGATTGCTGGTTTTAGGAGCCTTGGTTGTGGATCCAAACAAGACAAAATCTTTAACAACTCTAAGCCTCTCTCCGTTTATTACAATGTTGCCTATTGTTCCAGCTGTGAAGATTTTGAACTTCTTGACATTGAGTTGTAATCCATATTGAAGACTATATACGGTTTTTTCTCTTCATCAGCAATCCTATGTAGTTTCTTCTGAGCCTGCAAATCTTTACAGGAGCAGACAGCCTCATTTTTCTCCCATGAGCTACTGGTGGTTTCGAACCAGCAGACTTGTGGTTAGCAATCATAATCCACAATTATAGCACCACTCTAATTCTTTACATATGGATGTAATATCCTTCCTTTGGGTGGGTACTTTTTACTACTGCATTTTGTTTTATCATATGACCATACCACTTTCTTTCATCATTGCACATTATAATCATTTTCATTTCTTTCCATTACAGTTAATGTTGCTAAGAACATCTATGCACAAATCTCCTGATGTGGAAAACTTTCTCTAGCGTGTGTATGTCAGATGAATACTGTGGCATCATGGAGCAATTAAATCACTGTCTTCAGTAGAAAATGCCAGATTATTGATCTAAATGATAGAACAAATTTGTCCTCTCACTCTGCTTCATGTCACCATATCCCCCCCCTCCCTCCACCATGCTTTGTTTGATAAACTCTAAGTGGCATTTTGCTATGGAATCAATTTTTGTCCTCGTAGAACTCATAAAGTTAAGCTTATTTTCAGATGTTTATTTTCATATTCACATTCATTTCCTGTACTGTTACATGATTATCCATTTTGGAGCCATATTTCTAATTAACTTATTTTTCTTACTAATTTATATATGTTTCTTCTTTTCTGTGAATGTTTATCCTTTATGTATGTATTCTCTTTTTCCAGTTCATGTCTCACACTTTCACTTCCTTTACACTGTATTTTGAGAAACAAGTTCTAATTTTAATTCAACTTGTTAATTTTTCCTTTCTATGGATCCTGTTTCTGTATGCATGTTTAAGAGTATTTTATGCTTTAAAATAACATTTTATGCATATATTCTGCGAATGAATTTGCTTTGACTAAAATAAAAGTTAAAACTGTTTGTTTGCATTCATTAAGCTATTTGTATCCTCCCTGTCTCCCCCCCATCTTCTGTCTTTGATATATGGTGATAGTTGATGTTATGGGGCAATTCCCAGCATTGTACACTTGTGCACACACCGTTTTGTTATATGATGCCATTGGCTTTT
Source organism: Nesogale talazaci (assembly GCA_004026705.1). Taxonomy (NCBI): domain Eukaryota; kingdom Metazoa; phylum Chordata; class Mammalia; order Afrosoricida; family Tenrecidae; genus Nesogale; species Nesogale talazaci. Next base: position 69,786 of record PVJH01004540.1, read on the forward strand.
GTTTTGTGCTATTGTATAATTATCCTCCATGTTATGTATTGTAAATACTAACCTTTATACCTTAATGAGATAGAAGTAGTGTGGCTTATATCTTCAGTCACAACCTTACAAGTTCCCGCCTTATTCAGTAGCACTTTTATGTTAGTAAATGCAATGAGTTCAGCACTTCAATTAAGCCAAGAATGACATGAACTGATTCTTTGAAATGCAAGCTGTTTATTTCTGACAGCAAGAAATGAAGAAAGAGGGAATAATCTCTGGAAAAAAACTGCCACTTGGAAGGGAGCTGGATTTGACTTTTTATAAGAGAAAAAATGGAAATGGCAGGTTCTGGGAGCAAAAGTGAGCTTTTTCTGGAAAGAATGAGTCTAGAATGGAGACATTATGTGTACCAGAGAGCTTTAAGATGGAGTTACTTATTTAAGCATTCTCAATATCAGTTCTACGGCCTCATCGCCCTTCTCATGACCAGGCTTCTCTGCTTGTCGTACTTCAGACTTGTGATGACAACTGAAATAAGTGGCTAGGGTAGGACGTTTGCAAAGCAAAGGTGATGAAACACAAGTGTTTATTTCTAGATTGTTCTTCCTGATCAGGAGTCCTGGTAGCATACTAGTTACGAGTTGGGCTTCTAACATCAAAATAAGTATTTGAAACCTTTCACAGGAGAAAGATGAGAGTCTCTACTCCCCTAAAGTGACAGTTCCATCTTATCTAAGTATGAGTTAGAATCAACTTGATGACAGTGAGTTTAGTTTGTTCCTCCTGATAATGCATCCTGTGGGTTTCATCTGTTCGCATATGCTTGCTGCTAATCTTTGGAAATTTCTACTGCACTTAGCTGCCTATCTGGGACTCTCTCACTTATTCATTCACAACCTCAAGTGACTTACTCAGTTAGAAGGGGAAATTATTTGGGTAGTGTATCCTGATATATATGTGTATGTTTGTGTATATATACATATACATATACATGTACATACACATGTATGTGTATATATACATGTACATGTGTGTGTATATTTGCTGTGCAAGACTATATCTTTCTCTACAGCCTGTATCTAACTCATCATCATCAACTACTGGTTCTTGGGACTTGAACTCGCAGCCTATCAACAAGTCTGCCAATTGTCAGCCCTTGCAACCACATTAGTCAGGAGAAGTCCCCAGTCTGGTTCCTGACCCATGAATTTGAGACTTGCCATTCTATACAACTACAGGAACCATTTTCTAGAAATCAATCAATTTCGCTCTGTGCAACACACACAGACATCACTGACTTTAGTTCTCGAGGGAAAAAAACACATATATATTTCCTTCCCTCAAATTTGAAGCCAGTGAATTTTTATAGAATAAAAGCCCTTTTTACAGAATTAAAGAGTGAATCAAATCAATTGACTTTCTTTTGGAACTAGCTATAAAGAACAGCAATCACCATCAAAAACTTCAAACTACTTGAACTTCTTCATTCAAGCTACTAGAACCATTCATCATTCTTAACAATATCATGAGACCAAATTATAATGTGCATAATTTGATAGAAATTAACTGTGCATTCCTTTGACATCCCCTTCCCAGGTCCCATTGACATATATGTATTTTTTAATGACTGCAGAGCAAATACTGCTGGTTTGACTATTCCTCTAATTTTAATCAACTCTTAACATTGGATTGTTAAAAGCCATCATAAGTAGAAGTCACTTGAGGACTTCTACAAAAAGCACACTTAATAGAAATTATTCAAGATTCTACAATGAGAGAAATGTATTCTGATATATGACTATATGTCTAATTCTAGTAAATCATGGTGGAAATAACAGTGAAACATCATACATTTTAGGATAAATTTTATTATTTTCTGTGTATATTTCTTTCCAAGGTTTTACTGTTGATGAATTCATGCATAAATAATGAGAAATTTGATTAGACAAAAGTGCTCCTTAAAAAAATTCAATACCAAGGAAGAAGCATTTCTAAAAGGCAGGATAAGGACCTAAAATCTATACTTCTCCATTTAAAAAGCACATTAGGAAAAAATATTTAAAATAATTTTTCCAGAACTTCAGAAATTACCAACAAGTTACAACTTTCTGAAGGGGAAAAAAAACACACAACCCTCTGCCATCAAGTTAATTCTGATCCATAGCAATTTAAATATGACTTCTGAGGTTTTATAGGAGCAGGCAGGCTCATCTTTCCCTTTAGGGAAATCAGTTAGTGGTTTTGAATTACCCATCTCCAAATGCTTCAAGTTCTCCTCACTTTCAGCAAACAATGTGATATGTGTCATCCACATATCACAGTTGTTAATAAATCTCCCTCTAATCCTTATGCCATGTTCTCCTTTGTGTGTAATGCAGTTTCTTCTCTATTTACTCAGCATACAAATTGAACAAATGTGGTAAGGATACAAACCTGGTGCCCACCTTTCCTGATTTACACCTGCAGTATCCCCTGTTTTGTTCATACAACTGCCTCTTGTTCCATATACAAGTTCTGCATGAGCAAAATACACTGTTCTGGAATTTCCATGCTTCTCAATGCTATCTGTAGCGAGTTATGTATGTCCCACACATTAGCATGCCTTGGCAAACTCAATAAACACAAGTAAACATTGTTCTGCTATTCTCTTTTTGCAGCCAAGATCAATTTGACATCAGCAATAATATCACTTGTTCCACATCCTCCTCAATATTGACCCTGAACTATGGTGAACTCCCTGCCAAGGTACTGCTGCAACCATTCTTGGATGCTCTTAAAAATATATTACTTGCATATGATATCAATGATATTATTATATGCTTTCAGCTTTCAATCAGTTCACTTTTCTTTGGACTTGGTACAAATATGGATCCCTTCCCCTCAGTTGCCTAGCTGACTTCCAAATTTCTTGGTATTGACAGATGAGTGCTTAGATAGCTTCATCAGTATATTGAAATATTTCATTGGTATTCCATCAATTCCTGGAGCCATGTTTTTGGCTAATACCCTCATATGGCTTGAACTTCATCCTTCAGTATCACCTCGTGGCGGTCATGTGCTTATGTCAATTTCATGATTGAGATGTAGGGGTGCAGTCTATGCTGTTAATCTGGAGATTGCCATTTGAGTAGCCAATGAGGCTTCCGTGTGGGCATGGCTTTCTCCTGAGACTTCTGGGAAATCTCATGATATTTCTCTCCTGGAGATGAGAAGCTATCTCCCCGGTTGTTGGGAGTTAGTCTCAGAGACAACAAACTATGGAAAAGACAAGATGGCAGCGTCCAAGGAGCTGGAGGAGCTGAAGAAGCCACATGGCCTTGCCCTGATGGAGCCGGATCTCTGAAGTTGGAGAGGCCACCCGGAGACCCCTGCAAGCGATGAGTTGCTTCTACCACGACTGGATGCTGTTGATGAAACCTGAGCCCTGGAAACGAGGAGGCGAGGAGTCATGAAGGGACCCCTGCCAGTGCCAGGACTCTGCACCCACTGGTCTGTGACCTCATAAGTTGGAGGGAGACATTATGGGCTGGTCTTGTACATATGAGCTAATTTTGGACTTATGACTTTGAACTAGACTGGGTTGGGAAGCTTTCTCTATGTCCCATTCCTCTTGTATATAAACCGTACCCTTACATCCATAAGTGAGTCTATGTATTTTTTTCTCTAGATCACCCAAACTAACACACACCTGGTTTGTGCTCACAAGCTACCTCTTGAAATAGTTGGATGACAGCTAGTTCATTTTGGTATAATGACTCTATTCCTTCCGTCTTCTTTTGATGCTTCCTGCATGATACGATATTTTGTCCAAAGAATCTTTCAACATTGCAACTTGAGGTTTTGTTTTATTGTTGCTTTGTTTTCATTCTTTTAGTTAACCAACATTGATTACTGTATTTCTCGTCTTATTCATCTTTTACCATAAGATATGCTGAATGTGTTCTCCCTAGGGAAGGGTTGTCATGCTGGAAACAACTCCTTCCAAAATATTAGACCTAGTTATAGGGTCTGTTTAGGAGAACGGTGGAGCTTTCTCATCCAGAAAAGAGGTACAGTCTCAGAAACCCACAGGCATAGTTTTACCCTCCCCTATACAGTTACTAGGAGTTGACGGAATTAACTCAATGGCACTGAGTTTTGAAACAGGATATGTTGAAAAGCAACAGCTTCACATTTTCATTTTTTAATGAAAGTTTCTATGATATTTAGCAGTTTTCTACTTGTGTAATAAAGGAAAAGTCAAAGAAAGAAAATATAAATAAATAACTAAATGTCAGGCACAGATGCAAGGCAGACTGACTGCAGGGAAATTTGGGAGCATAGTTTCAAGGAGGGTGAAGCTGACAGAAACTGGGCCCAGAGTTCTATGCCGTGCACCACCCCCATCAGCAAGGAGGCTGGACGGAATGGCAGTTGGAGAGAGACCCCTGGAAAAAGTCTGCCGAGATGGCCTGACAACTAGTGATCTAAATGACAGATGATGAGAAAAGCCCTTATTGTGGGAAACTGGCTCTTAACAAAGGAGCTCGGGTGGTATAGTGATTGCTCTTTGCACTGTGAGCCACAAGGCAGTAGTTCAAAACCACTAGCTGCTCCCAGGGAGAACAATGGCTCTTTATAGTCTCATTAGTAGTTAAAGTCTCAGAAACCCGCACAAGATGTTCTACTCTGTCCTTTAGGGTCTCCCTGGAAGTAAGTTTGGTATTTTTGGTAGATCGTGTGGCCTAAAATGGATAATCTTGTGGGAAACTTCATTACTTCTGGGCCACAAATAGGGTTTTCTTCTTCCAGAGCACAGAATAAAAAATCAAAGACACATGGAAACGATTAGTCCAGTAGGTTAATAGACCACACAGACCTCAGTTTACATAATCCTGAGACCAAAAGAACTACATGGTGCCCAGATACAACTACCAACTGATCTGAAAGGTATCACATTAGACTGAAATAGGAGGAAAATCTGAAAGAAAACCTCAAATCATAAAGAAGACGAGACCTTCTGGTCAGATAGAGATTGGTGGAACCCTTAAGGCTTTATTCCCTCTATAGGCATGGAAATGAACTACTGGAACTGAGTTTTCATCCAATCAATGCACAGATTGCTTGTGCATTGGTGAACAGGCAAACTATGGGTGAATACTCTTCTTATGATACTTCCATTTGGGAATCAAACTGAGGGTGAATACACTGATTATGACACTTCCATTTGGGAACAGAAGACCCCAAGGGTGAAGTTCAAAGAGTACTCAGTAAGGTTTAGGAATGGAAGTATAGACACGTGAAGAAATTGAGATATTAATGTTGCACTGTGGGATAATAGTCAATGGCATGAAACAAATGAGTATCAGTTATTGAACAGAAAAATGACTTTCTCTGTAAACTTTTACCCAAACCACAAGAGAAAATAAAAAAGAGAAATAATTCAACATCAAAAAGCTAAATGTCCAAAACCTCAGAGAAAAATGAACAAATTATGCAACTAACAAGGTAGAACACAAAGCAGCCATTGAATATTAATGAAAAGGGAAACCATTTATGACTCACTGCTAAGTGAAAACAAAATCAGATACAGAATTTATAGTATAATATCAAATATGAAAAGAATCAAGTGGAAACAAAAAATGAGACAAGAATTATATTAAAAGTTAAACATGGTGAAAGTAGACTTGTTCTTTTACGCTTCCCTATAGATTTATTTCGTAATAAGCGTTTTATTAGAAAAATTTAAGAAACATTGGTTACCATATTTCTCATCTTGCTGGCAATGATATCACAAATAGTTACAAATTCACATGAACTGATATATCTGACTTAAAGAGCCAAAGAAAGAATTCACAGAGATCATAGTCATATAAATTTTCCCAATGCTATTTTTCCCTTCTCTGTAATTTATGCCAATGAACCTTGTCAGAGACCTTGGTCAGTAGGAGAATATGGAGAATGGTGCAATACTAGCAATGGCATTAGAAAAACAACTCAAAGATCAGTTGGTTCATGATATCATTTTCATAAGCAAATAACTCTCTCTTTAAAACAAGCCACAACATTTGTTAAACATATGCCCAGATCTGAGGCTCTGGTTAATCAAGTACTAAACATATGCACCGCTTACAAATCAGCTAAGAAACACATGGAATATGGAAAATATTCATTCATACTTTCAACCAAAAAACACAAACAAGTCTCTTTCAATACCTGAAATTTCTTTCTAAGACTCCATGAAAATATAACGGGATCCAGAATACTTTCCCTTCTGCTTAAAATAAAGAACAGAGGTTGGAAATTTTTTTTCTGTAAGAGGCCAAACCTCACTCCGACTCACTGCCTCGGAGTAATAGCGACTCAAGAGAGCAGTGTAGAACTGTCCCCATGAGTTGACAAGACTACATCTTTACGGGAGTAGAAAGCTTCATTTCCCTCTGAGGAGTTGGCGCTTCTCAACTGGTGACTTTATAGTTAGCAGCCCCAAATGCCAGATAATATATCATTTTTACTATATACTATGATCTCTATGCAACTATACAATTTTCTTTTGTAGTGAAAACTAAGTCACAACAAATATGTAAACCAACAGGGTGTGTGTGACTGTGTTCTAATAAAATTGTATTTACCAAAACAGGATTTGATCCACTAGTTGAATTTTACTAAGATCTGATCCAGAAAGTCCCATGTTGAAGTTATTCCTACCCAACAACAGAAACAAATGGGATAACACAGTTCAACGGGTTTTTTTTTCTTGGTATATTGTTCATAGGTCTGTTCCAGGAATTATTCGGGGCTCTAATTCAGAAAATTCCATTGGATAAGCTGCACCCAGTCTAATTTCCCAGATATAACATTCCACTATATTTTTCAACTATTTTATAATACTAATTTATTAATTTATTATCCCGTTTCAAAATATGAAAAGAATTCAGACCCACAAATTACAGGATAAGGTAATAAAGGTGCTAAATGTTTGGGAAAAAATAAACAATAAGGGGAGATATATATGAACTCTTAATGGCTAATTGGTTACACATTGAGTTGCCAATCATACGGTTAGTGGTTCAAAACCCCTCTGCAGCCTTTATAAGATTTAAAAATTTGGAATCCAGGCTGAGCCTGGTGGCATAGTGGTTGTGTGTGGTACTGCAGCCCACTGGGCTGGCGGTTCAAATCCAGCAGCAGCTCTCCAGGAGCAAGACTGGGCCACCTACTCCCACCAGAGGGCAGTGATGCCAAAAAAAATGGAATCCAAAGGGACAGTTCTTCTCTAATTCATAGGATCACTGTGAGTTAGAATTGAATGGGGACAGCCAGTTTTACTTTCTTGTATGGAACATTGTGCAACAGAGAGAGACTCTAAGTTAGATACTACAAAGCTTGAACACAGCTTGACAAGAGTAGAAAGTAAAAATGGAAATAGAAATGGAAAGTGTGAGGGCAATTTGGAGTGTAGATGGTGTAGAACTTCATAGCAATTTTCATAACTATTTTGAAGTTCTAAATTTTTCTTTTTTGAATTATGCAGTGAACATTTCAGAACACATTATAATATGTAGAACTCAATGAAACTTTCATGTTAAATGTTTCAAAAGTGAGGTTGACTCCACGCATCTTTAAAAGAAAAGTTCTAACTTTTAAGAGTTACTGTGAACAGGTGGAGGAGCTGTACCGTCTAATAACAACACTGAAACATTTTAATTTTAATGGAAGAGTTTGAACTCTGAGAGACTCATTTTGGGTACAAGAAGAGGTTTGCAATTGGATGTTACCCAAAAGTTGGTGATTTGTACCCAACCAGCAGCACTCTGGGCTATCTTTGAAGGGGCTAGGTGGTATGGTGGTGTTGCATTTTTCTTACAGCTAATGATCAGGAACATTTTCTCATGTTTATTAGCCATTCAAATTTCTGCCATTATGAAACTTCTGTTCAGGTCCTTTACCCACCCTCTCAGTGTGCAATTAGTTATTTTCCTTTTGGGAAGTTAGCAGAGTACTATAGATTTTAGCACTAAGGCCATTGATGTGCCATTGCTAAAGATGTGTTCTCAGTCTGTGGACTCTCTTATTACTCTCTTGGTGAATCATTTTCAATGTACATAGGTATATCCCCCTTGTCAACTTGTGCCTCATCTGCATTGGTGTCCTTCCCCATTTCTAACAACTTATATATTTCCTGCACCAAAGTTTCAGATTTGTCCCAATTCCCTCATCAATGGTCCTAATAGTTGGGAGATTTATCTCAAGGTCTGTGATCCCCCTTGAGTCTATTCTTTTGTTTTTTGGGCTTTTTTTTGGGGGGGGGGGCATCACTGGCCTCTGGTGGTCGTGAGAGCTACCCAATGCTGCTCCTGAGAGCCGCCAAGCTCCTGAACTGCCAAGCCCGTGGGTCACAGTCCTGCACTCAACCACTTACACCACCAGGACTGAGCCCCCTTGAGTTTATTCTTGTGCGTGCAATGAGGTAAGAGTCTTGCTTAATTTTTATTCAGGTAGATATCCATTTTTTCCAGCACCACTTGTTGAAAAGGACATTCACTTCCCATGCAATACTGAAAAATATTCTTAATACATGCTCATTGTATTACTTCTTAAAATTTCTTAGCTCACTCACTTCCATCAGAGTTGATAGCAACTCCTCATGACAATATAGGACATTTTAAAGCTGCTCATGTGGATTTCTAAGACTGGAACTCTTTGGGAGTGTAGATGTCTGCTTTCTTTCAAAGAGCAACTGGGGCTATATCTATTATATATGTAATTTTGTCTTATTCTGGGTAGATTAGAGAAACATAACTCATAGAGACTCATATTTCATGAGAAAGTTGTATATAAAAGGCAAGTGTACATTAAAAAAGCATCCCAACCCAGTCCAGTCCAAGTCTGTAAGTCCAACATTAGTCCATACATCCAACACCAATCTACAAAGTCCTCCTCAAACTCACAAAACACATGCAACAATGCCAACTGCAGGAGGAAAGCCAAATCAGTGAGCTTGTAACCATCTCAGCACTGGCAAGGATCTCCACAGGGCTGCTCCAGCACCTAGGGCTGCTTCAGGGTAGGTCCATGTGGGTTCTCCTCAGGGATGTCTTGCAGGAAATGAACTTTGCCAGCAGGAGCAGGAAACTAGCTAAGGCAGCTACACCTTGTCTGACCATCAGAGATCAGAAAGGTGAGGCTGAGTGAGCCATTTATCGCTCTGCCCTTCAATTAGTCGCACATACATTCTTTGGCCTAGTTAGCACAATAAACCTTAGCTATCACACAGTTTTTTCTGTTACTTTTCGCTCAAGACTGTAGTTTTATATCAGTTCTTATGTTTTCTTAAGTGAGTATTAATTTTTATCCTTAGAGTGCCCACAATGTGTATTAAGTTTTTATTATGGTCATTTCATTTGAGGCCTTTGACACCATCAGATGACATTTCTATGGAGACTATGCTCTCTAAAGAGACAAAGATGTCTAGGCAGTTCATTTCCAAGTAGAAGTTTGTTGGAACTCTGTCTTTTCATACTAGAACACACTGCCTAAATATTTGTTCCCAAATATTGTTGCAGGTATTAATTGTTCTTGTTTGGGTATTATTTGTTTTTATTTGTTCTTGCACTCCATGCAGAGTGCAAGCAAAACATGCCAAAGAGTCTATTTTTCTATTTCTGATTCTTTTAAATATCTCGGTAAATTTAAATGCCATAAAACCATAGACTTTCACAATTTATTCCAGTCCAGCATATACATTTATCTAATTGAAAACAGGAGCTCTGGTGGTGAAGTCGTTTCACATTAGGCTATAATCATCATGATCAGTAATTCAAAACCAGCAGCATCTTCTCCAAGGGACCTAGAGACTGAGTAATACAGGACTGGAGCGAGACTTGGCTACCACATGTCTGAGAGCCTGGAAAATAGAAAGAGAATGGGTTACTAGCTTGGCAGACCAATAACTATATGCTTAATGTTTGCTGATCCTGAATTGTGGTGACTTCCTGACTTCCCTAATAACCTCCCTTAATTGCAAGTATTGTTTTGTGGCCATTGCAATGAGTTATCGCATCCGCCATACTTGCAGAGTGGCGTGAGGGGAATGGTTGGTGTCAGAATAGGTAAAGAAGGATGGGCTATGCAGACTTGTCTGGCCTCTGCCTGGCGACAACAGGAGGTCAGAGGAGGTGTGATGTGGCTCTCCATGGTCATTTATCGCAGTCTCAGCAAATCACTTGATGGAAGTTCTAGAGATATGAATAGAAGAGCCATATTAAGAAATTTCATTTCACCACACGGTTAACACCTAATGTTAAAAATCTTTAATAAAAAAACCAACCAAATTAACACTGGAATGTCAAACTCTTAGCAGAATGATGGGACAGCAAAAATCACTTGTAAACAAGAAGAAGCATTGGAAATTACCCTTAAAAAGGAGTAACTAAACAACTTAGTGAAAGTATAATAGTTTCAAGTATTCTGATTGAATTCTAGATTTTGATTAACCAAACAAACAAACTCACTGTCAGGGAGTCAAAGCTGACTCATAATGAGCCCACCTGTCACTCTGTCCCACAGTTCCTAGTATCAGGACAGAAAGGAAACAGCACCCCATACTCTCGATATTGCTCCTCGGAGTCTCCTTCTATGGTTTCTGAGGCATCTGGGCTCAGAAACCTTCACCACTTTCAACAGAAATCTATCTGGAACGTGCTCTTTCAAACTCTTCAGGGTTTCTATCATCTGCTTCCAAGATGGCTCTTCTTTATAACCAAAGGGTGGAAAAAAAACAGGCCAACCTCCTCTATGAGTGCGGGTACATGTCAGGCTATGAGAAGTGTGGCCTACAGTTTGGAACTACCAACTCCATGGAAGAAAAGCCGGTCTTCTCCTCCTGTAGACAGGTCCAGTCTCTGAAACCCACGGGGGGTCGCTGTGAGTCGCCAATGACTCAATGGCAGTGAGTTTGGTTTTGTGGTTGATTATTTCAAGAGTCCACATTGCACAGTGGATTATGGGTTCAGTTGCTAACTCCAGGGTCAAGAGATTAAAACCAGCAGCTGCTTTGCAGAAGAAAGATGAGATCTTCTACTCCTGGAAAGATTTATAGTCTTGGAAAGTCACCGGATCCTTCGACCTGTCCTCTAGGAATGCTATGAGTCAGAATTGACATTAAGTTTAGAGTTTGGGTTATTGCTTGGAAGCGATTTTTTTCCTTAAATGCAGCACATATATGAAAGTACACATATCAAAAATGTTTTGCTGGATGAGTTTTTGTAAGATAAGCTCTTATGCAATCATCACCTGAATCTAAGCCAAAATATTACCGGCATCCCAGAAGTTACCTGTATAGTCCACCCGTCACTCCCTCATCTGCACCACCAGGGTAACTACTATTCTAATTTTTAGCACCTTGGATCAGTTTTACCTGTATCTGAATTTACTGAAAGGGGAATCAAGCTTTGTGTACTTTTTGTGGCAAGCTTCTCTAGTATGCTACAAATGGTTGTAAGAGTCTCCATACTGTGCCTACAGCTGTGATCTGTTCATTCTCATTCCACTAAATGAACATACTAAAATTCATCTATCTAATCTAACCATTTAGCTCCCCACCATTGGCTCTTACAAACAGTAGTTTTGAGCAAGAGTGTGCATGCTTGTTGGTACATATATATGACATTTCTGTAAGTGTATACAAAGAAGCATGTGACTTTTCTTAGATACAATTATGTGTATTCACATTCAATTCCAAGTGCTTTCCTGCTTCGCTTGTTTCTTAATTTGATCCGAATATTATACTTTAATTCTGGCACCACTAAAATTTATGTTCAGATTATAATTGCAAAAACAAATCAATGTTTTCTTCTATATTGTGCTTGTTGCTGAATTTTAAAACATCATTGACAACTGTTTCACCTTCAACAAAATGAAACTCCAGTTCCTTCTTTGATACTTTAAATTGGGGGGGAGGGATTAAACTACTATTGGAATTAACTGATTTCTACTTGCAGCAGCTGATGACATAAAATATTAGTGGGATTTTGTATGAAGTTCTTCTGCTAATAAAACCAACACTGCTATAGCTATTACTATACCTATTTTTTCTTATAAACACAAGCAAGCTTGGAATTAAAAATGAGCACAAAATTAATTTTGAAAGAAACATTTGCTGTAAACCAAAGTCATATTGTAACTCACTGCCTTTGGGCACTGTTTTACCAGGTACTAACTTTTGAGTTAGATGCTGACTGTCTTGCAGCAGATCAGTACCTTCTGGTTTTAGTGTGGTCAGTAGGATCACTGTAGTCCCCACAACAGTCCCCACTGATGCCAAGAAACATTGTCAGCAAGTTACTCATTCATCACCAAATCCTTAACAAAGATTGCAGTATTTAATTTTCTATTCCTTTGAATGCATTGCTTCCTAACATATTTGCTGTGGTTATTTTTTTAATTCTTATCAAAATAATTAACTGTTGAAGCCAACGCTGTTAGAACCTTGTATATGTCCCTTTGAGCTTTCAGGGACTGAAAACTGACTGTCTCCAACTACCTGTGTCTTTACAGCAAAGGCACTCTTTGCCCCCAGAACTGACACCAATTGGGCATGCTCAGGGGTGAGATTCATGTGAAATTGTTACTGCCTATGATTAAGCAAGCATAAGTAAGTCTGTGCCTGCTTACCTTGCATACAAGATATTTCATCCTTGTCAGGGACTGTAAATTTAAAGAAAGACTTTCATTCTGCAGTAAGGTGCTGTGAAGTTGAGAGACACGCTAGTCATCCTTGGAGCAGAATCTTTGATGTGAGGGGTGGGAACAGTAAAATTATTTACTACCACAGGGCAGTGAATTATTTAACATAGCTTATCTAGTCATAGTCCTTGCAACTTCCACCACACCAATATGTATATTTCCTCTTTTCCTAATGGGTGCAGCTAAGAAAAGGTGGAGAAGGCGCTGATAGAATTTAATAGTGAGCAATTGTCAACACCATTCATTGGGATGGTAAAGTCATGGAATTCAAATGTAAGGTAGGAATTGGTGGATGTTACCCTCTGCTGGATATAAAATAAGCTCAACTGGAGCCCCATGCAAGATCTCACTACCAGCATGAAAGACCAGGGTTGGAGTACATCCTTTGGGTCCTACAGTCCCTGAATACTGCTCTTCTTCATCCAGGTGACAATTGTGACACCAGAGGAGCAAGAGAAGTGCTCCAGCACTTTCAGAAGAGGTGCAACAGCAGCAACAGCAACAAGAGACAGAGTACAAGATAGAACAGTGCACTTCCCAGCCCACAGAGCAGACAAAGCGGAGGGCCTTCGGAGACTTGTCTGCAGATAAAGATATTTACAGGCTCTTCATTGGGGGGACTAGGTTTGCTGTCCCATACTGCTAAACACAGATGTCTTCAAGCTGAAGTTTGTGACAGAACTGGCTGGCTTTGGAGCATTTACCAGGATCCCTAAAAGAACTCTGAAAGATTTCCCAAACAGAGAACGAGGTCATTGGCTTATGTGGCTGAGAGACCACAGACCAGAGAAAGGCCTGCCCATGAGAAAGACAGCAAAGAGGCGAGCCTGTCTCAATAATTGTGTTCTGAGCATTGATAGCCTGTGGACTTCTTTAATCCACCCCACAATCATATTATCTGTGAGTTCTGGGCATCCAAAGCAATGAATTGCCAAGCCCAGTTGAATGTGTGGGAGGAATGGCTGATGTCAGACTTGATGAGAAAGGTCGGAGGAATATCTGGTTTCAGTCCATAGAAATCAGCTGTGGGCCGTTGCTGATATGGCACTTGATTGTCCTTTCGTTTTGTGAAGTAAGAGGGGGTGATATGCCACTCCCACTCCCATTCACTCTTTACAAACTACTTCATAATACATTAGCACAAGAGTCCATGATTACCTGTCTTACTAGGTAACCTGACATTGTGTGTGCTGTCTGCTTACACAAAAAGCTAGAAGTAATGAGCAAACAATATGCCCCATGCTGTAGGAGAAGACGCAATTAGGGATCCCCCTTAGTTGGTATATATGTACCCTAACCTTGTGCCTCTTAGTAGGAAAATTCTGAAGCATATATTTTTGTAAATTTTCCTGGAGTTTTTGCAACAGGATTAAGTTTCAATCCTCAACAGTGATAAAACACTCTTATTGACTAACTTTCCTTCTCTCTCTTACCCACTACCCTTCAACTATTACCTGCACTTCACCAAGGAAGGCCTTCCAGTCTAGTCCTTGTTGGGTTGTCTCAGAGAGTAGCCAAACTAATAGAGTTGAAGATTTATGTTATAAGAAGAATGATGAAATCACTGTAGCAAGAGTATATTCTTCCCTAAATTAGTCCCTGTTTTATGTACCTCTAGCCCATAATGGTATACTAAATCTACTAATTGGTAGACTAGGCACTTCACGTGTTTCAAGCTAAGGCATGGGTCACAGCACAACTGGACAGTTTCCCAAGTAACCAGAAGAGGCAAAATTTTTAGCTATTTCTCCCACTACTGGCCCAAGCGAGGAAGAATTGGCTGTTTCTACTCCCTATCAATAGAACTTCATCTTTTATCAGTGAACCCCCTCCAAGCCGATCTTGAAAAGGGGATATTAGTTACATTGCTGACATTTGAGACAGATTTTATGCCAATTGGAAGCACCTAGATTTTGGTGGTACCTTCACAACTCTTGATCTAGGATGTCTGTAGAAATTTACTAATAGCTGATATGATTATCTTCTTTTCCATAGACTTGTTTTCTTTGCATTAGGTGACTGCCTATTAACATGATAAATTAGACTATGACTCTCAAGGTCAGAAGTTTGAAATCACCAGTCACTCTGAGGGAGAAAGATGAGACTTTCTATTCCCATAAACAGTGACAGTCTCGTAAGACCAAAATGTGAAGAATTTTACATCAAGATTGGAACAAGGCATATCCACAACATGCATCATGCTTGCTCAAAATGAAGAGGACTTGAAGTATTTTCTAATAAAGATCGAGGGTTGTAGCCTTCAGCATGGATTACAACTCAATGAAATGAAGATCTTTACAACTGGACCAATAGATAATATCATGATAATTGGAGTAAAGGTGCAAGCTGTCGAGGATTTTGTCTTACTGTGCTCAATTAATACTCATGGAAGCAGCAGTCAAAATCAAAAGACATTGTATTAGCTGCACAAAGCCTTTTTAGACTATTCCATAGCAGGGATGTCACTTTGAGGACTAAATTGCACTTGACCCAAGCCATGGGACTGCTATAAAGAGAACTGATTTGTATTGGAGGAAGTAAGGCCAGACTGCTCCTTCGAGGCCAGGATGGCAGCACTTGGTCTTATGTACTTTGGTCAGTCTCTGGAAAGGACCTCATGTTTGGTAAAGTGGAAGAGCAACAAAAGAGAGGCGCTCCCTCTACGAGAGTGATTGACAGCGTGTTTGCATCAACGGACTCAGGCATCGGAACAATTGTGAGGCTGGCAGAGGACCATGGATTGTCTCTTTCTGGGGTGCCTACGGTTGCTCTGGGTTGGAGCTGACTTGACGGTGCCTCTCAAAAATGCCTTTAAAGGTAGCCAGGCACCTTTTTTTCTGCCTTTACCATGTCAGAATGTGTTAGTCTGAGTTGACTAGAGAAACAAATCCAGGGAGATATAAATATATGTGTGTGTATATATATGTATGTATATGAAAAATTATATCAGAGTAATTATAAATTAAGAAAATATTTCAGTCTAGATCAAGTTCATAAGTCCCATATTAGCCCATATATCCAATATCAGTCTATAAATTCCTCTTCAGACTCACACAGTCATTCAATAATGCTGAACGCAAGAAAATCACAGGCCAGTAGGTGGAAAGTCTGGTGGATCCAATGGTGGTAGAAGCATCTCAGCCCTGGCATGGGTCTCTATGGGACTCTTCCAGCTCTAGGACTCTGCCTCCATCACTGTAACTCCATGTGTCTTCTCAACAGGAATGTTTCAGAGAGAGAGTGTGTATGTCCCAGCTTCAGGGAGGAAGCTAGGAGCTCTCAGAATCCTCAGGAAAAAGCCATGCCCATGCAGAAGCCTCATTGGCTATGACCTGATTGACAGGCTAGACTCCACCCCTTCAAAAGTTGACATATGAGTATATATGTATAATGTGGCATTATGGATATATACATGTGTACATATGTGTGTATATATATACATACATCACAAAAGAATATAATAACTAAGTAGTCCACACAGCAATACAGAGGGTTCAGTTCAACTCAATTCCAGCAAACAGTTCATATATTGGAAGTTCTGCAATTCATGAGGGTTTCCAGGTCCAAGGTCCAGGAAGCTGACAAATGAGCCTTTCCGAGAGCAATGCAGGCAGTGTGACCACAGGCGGCAAGCAGCCAGGAGCGTCACCAACAGTCAGTGAGCAGCTCAGGATCTTATAGAAGCAGACGCAAGTGGGATATCAAACTCAAGCAATGCAAGATGGCAGACAGGATCGGCCAACCTCAAGGTCAAGCAGCGAATACACCAGCAGTGTGCTGAAATAGATCTCAAAGAAACCTCGAGCTCTAGCAACACCATCCATGGGTTGAGTGTCTCACAGAGGGCGTAGCTCACAGCTGAGGCAGAGGAACAGCTTAATCAGCTGCACACTGCTCCTATCACCAAGAGCAAGGGAGGAGTGGGTCTGGCCAAGCCTTTGATCTCTTTGTTCTCCAATCGTGCCGCAACTTTCTTAAGCCCATGTGTTCCTGTTGGCCAGATTGGCACAGTAAATACCTATCACATTTGGTAAAACATCTCATTAATCCTTTGGCATAGACTCTAAGAACTAAGAAAATTAACAGAGTTTGTAAAATTGCACATAACCAGAACCAATAACAATAGCTAGTCAATTAGAATTATCAGGAGAGTTGAACATGGAGGTATATGAAGACCTGTAGCATTGTCATTGATTAAATTCTTACTTTACATCTACTAGTCATTTATACCAATTGTCTAATAAAAGTTTAGGAAGAGAGCTTAAAGATTGTTTAAGCTATGAAACAATTAGCAATTGGGGGAGACTATTAGCAATAAGGGGAACAGGAATTCTATCATTAGAACTCATACCAGGGTTTGTCCAAACACAAAAAAGATAAAAATATGCCACTAAAGTTAAAGAAGAAAATTAGATGAATAACATAGTCTAGTGCAAGTGGTTTATTTGGCAATGGCACTAATATGAGCAGCAGCACTACCTCTGTGATGGAAGCCTAGAGTGAGCAATATTAATGGATCAGAAACTTCATGTAAAGTGTTAGAACATGATGGTCAATCAGGCAGTCACTAAAATTCTTGGCCCTGGCTAGAGAGGTAATTAATCTAATAACTAATTTCCCAAACCTCAGGAAAGGTAATGGTAACAAGAAAGGGTTACAAAAAGTGGTTTTTGCTGAAATTTCATGCTAATATACCAGTTAATATACTTAAATTGGTATGCTAGAGCTATTTCACAGGTAATAAGAATTTTTCAAAGTCGAATTGTTTCAGCAATTCACATTACTTATTTAATGGCAAAGTAAGCTTCCTCGGTTACTTGCAAGGAAAAATAAATGGTTAAAACAGGATAATACCAAAAAATGTATAATAATGCAATAATAAGAATAGTTGCAGTTAAGGAAACAAAGTCCAAAGCCTCCATCAAGTTGAATGAAGCTTTGTTCCTTGAGGGAATTGGAAAAGTCCACAGGTTCCAGAAGCATACGGCTTACTTGAGATTTGCGAGAAAGCGCAGAATGAAATATAAAGAGTCCAGCTTGTATCCTTAGTGGAATCCTTTCCTTATGCCAACCTCTTTGATTCTGGGAATTCCTACACCGGGATTTTTCTTCTGATTTTTCATTATAAAGCCTAGATCTGCTTCCAATGGGGGGTTTAGAATTTAGGATTGCTATCTATGGAGTATAAAATATATCATACTTTGAATAATTTGGAAAACACATGAATATTCTTAGTGTACTTTCTTTTCTATTTTTAGGCAGCTTCTACAGAATACCTGATATTGTTATTTAATTTTTATGCATATAAGTCATTACATTATTTAAAACTGGAAGACAAAGATTCAGTCTATATTTTAGTTGACCTTATGAAATTTACCAAAACTTTAATAAAAGTACTTTGCACACAATTTTGCTCTTCAGTATCAAATACATTTTAAAAGTTTCCTAAAAGCTTATACTTTCAATGTTGGGGAAAAAGCTCTAAGCATTTTCTGTTTCTAAGTTATTGTAAAAAGAGTTTCTCTCATTTCTTATAATTGTTTTAAATAGACTGAATTTTATAGCCCAAATACATGTTTTGATGTTGACTGACAAGAAGTCAGCTTTCAAAACCACATAAATCACCCCCCACCCTGATTTGTGGTTTAAAAAAAAAAGCAAATAACACATTTCAAACCCATAAAAAGCTGGGGATGAGGGAGTTGTTTTTACTTTAAGTTCCCATGGAGCAGATCTGCTTTTAAATGAGAAGATGATTGTAAATCACTCCAAATTGTTACAATGTTTCCCAAGATGAGCTTTAAGAGGCACTTGTGATTTATGTATTTGTGATCAAAATAAAGACAGGCTGATGCATTTTCTGTGGGAGCAATTTCCATTCCACTCGATAAGCTTAGTCACATGTTAGGTGTACAATTGAAGCAGAGCAATAAAGAAAGCAGTTAAGAATAGCCTGTGATAATAGGTCTCAGTACTGGAACTTACCTGGCTTTACAAAACCTAAAGAATGAATCCTTTGACTGGTCACACATAGTTCTGTTCAAATACACTCAACACTTTCTATGTGTATGTCAGTCTTTCTTCTCCAACTAGACTGGGTTACTTGTGGGCAGGAAATGTGTCTTTTCTATGTCTCTCTTTCCTTTTCATCTCTAATACATGATGTGCTCCTACACACGGAGCTGGGTTAGAATGAATATCATTCAAATGATTGACTGACATCTCAGAAGCTGATAGCTATTTAGGAGAGTAAGCCTTTCCAGTGATTATTAAAGAGAGAAGGATAGAGTGTCCTTGATTCTCACTATTTGTAAGCACACATTTAATAAAACAGCTTTTTCAAGGGCATTTCTTTCCACTTTGAAAAGCATTTGGGGAATATTTGGCACCTATTCTTGGAAACAGCATTTGAGCTGAAGGAAAATGCTTATAAATTCAAACTTTTTCCCTCCATGTTCTCCCTCCACCCTGCCCCACCCCACCTCACCCCCCCCTTTTTTTTTTCCTGTATTGGCTTGCTTCTAAAGAGATGGTAGAAGTGGGGAGGTGGTGGCAGAAAAACAGCTTCAGCAATTCTCAATGGTGTGCTTCATTCTCCCACTCTTCACCTTGACTACTCTCCCTCTACCCTTCTAATTGAGAAAAGAGGAAGGGCAATCAAAAACCAGAAAAGCCTTTGCTGGCAAGAATTGACACTGTGGCTGTTACAATGGGTTCAAACATAAGAGCCATCGTGAGGATGCCACAGGACCTGGCGGTGTTTCCCCGTATCGTACAGGGGTCACTGTGAGTCCAAACCTACTGGATGACACCTAACAACAATAATAATCCTCCTGTGTTAGGCAAGGTTCTCTAGAGAAACAAAACCAGGACACTTATGATTTATGTATATGGAAGAGGCTCAGGTCAACTCACTTCCGTGGATCAGTTAATATACTGGAAGTCCTTCAACTTACAAGGGCCGTCAGATCCAAGGTTGAGGAAGCAGACAGCTAATCCTTTCTCTGAGCAATGCAGGCAGTCCCACCACTGCCCAGATGGGATATCAAACTCGAGCAATGCAAGATGACAGGATGTAAGCCCATATTTAATAAGACAGCTCAAGTTCAAGGGATGTAGGCACCAGCAGGTCAAGCAGGGCTCAAAAGAACCTCAAGCTCTGGCAACACAATCCACGCATTGTTTGCCTCCCCAGGAGTATGGCTCACAAGTTGAGGCAGAAAACGAGCTAAAGCAGTTGCACACTGATCCAATCACCCAAGAGCAAGAGAGGGAGGAGTGGACCTTGCCAAGCCATTTATCTCTTTGACTCCAATCAAACTGTTACCTGATTAATCCCACATGCTGGCACAGTGGATCTTCCTAGCCCTACCTATTTAATCTATAAAGCAATAGGAATGGCTCGGCGCAACACATTTCTGTAAGGCAGTTACTATACTGGCAGCCCTTCAAGCCATCAGTCCTTCAATTCACCGAACTTGAATTGTTCTTTCCATTATTTCTCAAGCCCAAGATTGTAAATTTGAAAGTCTCTGGTAACATGCTTGTTTTCCTGTCTTGGTTTTCCTTGCTGTTCGCTATACCTGGAACCCTGCCCTGCCTTCTTCGCTTGCCATGATTCTACTCATCTTTGAAGATGCAGCCAATTATCACATCATCCGCAATCTATCTGTTTTGCTCAAAGGCATGTGAACCCATAAAACTGAATGCTTAGTATGCTTTCCACGGACTCTCATTTAACTTTCCTAGTATAAAATACTGAATCAGTAAATGTGTCATTTTGAGGATTAAGAGTCCTTCACTCGAGCCATTTCAATTGCCTCATATTTAGCTGAGAGATAGAAAGAGAATAAGGAGAGCCAGGAAATAATTGATGCCTTTGAATTATAGTGAGGGTGTTAGACAAGGTTCTCTAGAGAAACAAAGCCAGCACATTAATAATTTCATATGTATATTTATATAGATAGATATCTAACATAAGAAATAGTTAATTAATCTATAAAGCAATACAAGTGGCTCTGTGCAACTCACTTCCATAAGATAGTTAATACACTGGCAGTCCTTCAAGTCATCAGGGCTTCCAGGTAGAGCAATTCAGGCTGCCCAGCAAGGGAAGCAAACAGTAATGCAGATCACCAACAGTCAACCAGATGACAGGGTCTGACAGTCCCCTGCTCAAGAGGGCGACTTCCAGCAAGATGATGACTACCATGGTCTCAAATATAGCAACAAGAATTACTATGGCACAGAACTGGAAAAGACCTCCCAAACCAACCAAACCCAACCATAGAATCAACTGCAAACCATAGTGACTCATTTAAAGAATAGACAGCCTCATCTTTCTCCCACAGAGTAGCTGGCGGGCTTGAACTGCTGATCGTGTGGTTCATAGTCCAATATTTAACACAATAATGCTATCAGAGGTCATTGGACAGTGTCTAGCTCTGTGTACATAAGTAGTTGTGAGTCACAGCTGATCTACTTATAGTACCTAACAACAAGAAAATGGTCTTAGTTTTTTTTCACCTACCTATTCAAGAGAAATAGTGCTGTTTGTTATGTGCCAGTGAGTCGATTCCACAGTGACCCCATTTAACAGTAAAAGTACCCCCATATAGTTTCTTAGGTTGCAATTCTTACCAAGTTTCCCCCCATGGAGTGTCTGATAAATTAAATTGCTCACATTTTAGTTAGTTACCAAGTACTTAATCAAAGCACCTTTAAAAACAACTGTTCATTGTGAATTGAATAAAGCTTTGCAGAGCAAATGAATTTTCCATTGAACAATCCGTACACATTGTGCTTTATGTCATTGATTGTAAATCCTATAACATCATTTATCCCATTTTCTCCCTGTGGGTCTTGTTTACATTCCTCCCTCTTTGCAAACATTCTGAAACTGGTCCTTGAGTAAATATGACCCTTTCGATTTTAAATGGTTGGTTTCCTAAGAAATGTGTATATCCTTAACATTAATGTTGCCATGATAGACTTGTCTGTTGTTCAGGTGAAAATTGAACCTTGGAAATACATTCATTTTCAGACCTGAAAGGTAACTAAAGGTTGTGGTTTGGAGCTTTGACTAATAAGTCTAGTCTTTTCGTGATTTTTAGTTCTGTTTCACAGTTTTCTCTCATTCTGTGTTGGACCTTTTAATGTGATCCCTTTCGGAGCAATTGGTTGTTTTAGCTGGGACCATCCAAATCTTCTGGTCTCAAGTTCATGGAAAATTATGTTCACATGACCTATTAGTTCATTGAATTAGTTATTTCCATACACCTTCAGAAATGAGAAGAAATCAACTCGTGTGCTTTTTTTAAAAATCATTTTATTGGGGTTTGTACAACTCTAATCACAATCCACACACACATCCATTGTGTCAAGAACTTTTTTACATTTTCCTCCCTCATAGTTCTCAAAACACTTGCTTTCTACTTAAGCCCCTGGTATCCACTCCTCATTTTCCCCTCCCTCCCTGCTTCCCCATGATCCCTTGATAATTTATAAATTATTATTATTTGACAGAGTTTACACCATCCAACATCTCCCTTCACCCACTTTTCTGCTGTCCATCCCCTAGGGAGGAAGTTATATGTAGATCCCCACAATCTGTTCTCCCTTTCCACTCCACCTTCCCTCCACCCTCCCATTATCACCCTCACCACTGGTCCTGAGGGATTCTTCTGTCTTGGATCCCCTGTGTTTCCAGTTCCAGTCTGAACCAGTGTACCTCTTCCAGTCCAGCCTGATTTGTAATGTAGAATTGGGATCAGGGGGACGGAGGGAAGGATTTAAGAACTAGAAGAACATTATATGTTTCATCCTTGCTACATTGCACCCTGACTGCCTCGTCCCCTTCTCAAGTTTTCTGTGTCTGGTAGCCTGCGGATGTCTGGTAGTCTGCAGATGGGCTTTGGATCCCCACACTGCACTCTCCCTTGTTCACAATGGCATGATTTTTTGTTCTTTGATGCCTGATAGCTGATCCCCTCAACACCTCGTGATCACCCAGGCTGCTGTGTTTCTTCCATGTGGACTTTGTTGCTTCTCAGCTAGATGGCCTCTTGTTTATCTTTAAAGTCTTTAGGCCCCAGATTCTATATCCCTTGATAGCCAGGCACCATCAGGTTTCTTCATTACATTTGCTTATGCACCCACTTTGTCTATAGTGATTGTGTTAGGACAGGCTGGTGTGCTTCTTCATTTGGACTTTGTTGTTTTTCAGCTAGATGGCCACTTGTTTATCTTCAGGTCTTTAAGATCCCAGACACTATATCTTTTGATAGCCAGCACCATCAACTTTCTTTGCCACTTTTATTTATGCACCCACTTTGTTTTCAGCAATCATGTTGGGAAGGTGAGCATCTGGGACTGTAGAATTATTAGAAAAAATGTTCTTGTATTGGGGGAGTACTTGAGGAGGGACCCACTGGTCATGTGTTTCCTTAATATTGACCCTATAAATATGTGTACATAGATCCATTTCCCCTTCATCATCTATAAGTATGTTTATATGTATATGCCTGTGTTTAAATCTCTATAAGTGCTCTTTGCCTCCTAGTTCTTTCCTCCATTTCTTTTTACTTTCCTTTTGTCCCAATATCATGTTCAGCCTTCATTTGGGTTTCAGGAATTCCTCTCAGCTACACATTCTTGATTCTGTCCTGCCAGACCTCCTACACCCTCCTCGCCTTTTTAGTCACTTGTTGTTCCCTTGTCCCTGGGTTTGTTAACATCCATCCCCTTCCCCAATCTCCACCTCTCCCATGTCCCCCTGGAACTGTTATCCCATTGTTGTCTTCTCCAGATTGTTTATTCTGCCTATACCTTCCAGGCAGACATACAGCAATAACAATATGCCCCAACAAAAGACAATAAGCAATTAAACAATAGCTGCTACAACAACAACAGAAAGACAACAAACCCTATAAATAATTCAAGGTCCATTTGCCGTCCTTTACGAGTGTTTTCCAGTTGAGTCTTATAAGGCACCTCACCCTAGCCCCACAGTCTATTTTTGGTGTTCCCTGGGGATTTCATTGCTCTGCTCCCCATGCTGCTC
The DNA here is from genome assembly GCA_004026705.1 of Nesogale talazaci. Classification (NCBI taxonomy): domain Eukaryota; kingdom Metazoa; phylum Chordata; class Mammalia; order Afrosoricida; family Tenrecidae; genus Nesogale; species Nesogale talazaci. The sequence continues at coordinate 93,556 of PVJH01004540.1, forward strand.
TGCTGCACATCCCCTGTGTCTGACTTTGACATGGTGAGCCCAGGGCGGGCACAATTCCCTTGTGGTGTTGTCTCTCATAGTACTATGGGGCAATGAGGAATGATGTATCCCATGGTGGGGGCGGCCCTATGGTCCTCTCTTTGCATTGGCTCCTCTGAGCAGAAATATTGTCCTCAGGACTTGGAAGACCAGGATGTGCTTCACTCTTTTTTTCCCACCCGCATCATTGACTCCGGTGTGCTCTGATCAAGCAAGTTAATCTCCTTGCGCTGTAGCTACAGTGCTGTCCTCTAAAGTGAATTCTTCTGCGTTGGAGGGATGAGAGGTGCTGTCCTTGTAGTTGGTAATGGGACCAGCCCCTCAGGCCTCTATGTTGGTTTCGTGCTTCATATCAGTGCATTCTTGTCTTGGAGCACCGGGTTGAAACCTGGACCCTCTTTTCCCTTTGGAGATAGAAAGAAAACCCTCCCCTTGGGTGGGTTATTCCCCTGTACCGCTGTGTACCCATGTCTTTTTTTTCTTTTCTTTCCCCTCCTTTATAGTGGGCTGCATATATATTCCTGAGTTTAGTCTGGCCCCTGCCATGTTACCTGGACTTCACCCCAGGGTTGTATGTATACAGTATCTCCTTCCCTGTAACCCTTTTGGGTTTCTTCTAAACTTACCTCAGTGAACTCATGTTGCAAATGTCCTTTTGTGGTTGGCTTGCTTCACTTAGCATAATTTCCTCCATTTCTTCCCATGCATCAATGTGCTTCATGCATTCTTCAATGCTTTTTTTTAGGGATGTGTAATAGTCCGTTGTATGTATTTTCCACAGCTTTTTTATCCTTTCATCAATCTCCACAAAGCTCCAAATGTGAGCTACCTATCTGGGCACCATCTTCCCCCTCGAACCCATCATATGCTTTTAAGACCTCAACACTACTCACTCAATTGGGATAGAGAACATTTTCTAAAAAGTAACAATATTCCTTGGTGTCTCCTAAGTTCCCAAAGTCCAAGATGCATTCCCAGAAAGTATTTGGTTATGATGTAGATATTTTTTATAACTCTGCCCCCTGTATGCTCCAACACATTCATGGTTATATGTATATTTTCTATGTGTGTAGGAATAAGTTTAGTCAAACCTACACATGCTTGTTGATATAGTGCAAAACCCTTCAGCATATGTGTCTATTCATGCATCTAATGATAGATCATAGTTATTACAGAATTTCAAAGAACAATTTTTAAAGTGGGAACTATGCCAGAAATTATCAGCTCTCTTCATGGATTCATTCAACCACCACAGCAACCAAAATATGACATGGCTTCAAAAAGTCCTGGGAAAATGGAATTAAAAGACAGTGAAATTTTTCCTGAAACTTTATGGAACCTCCCTCATCCAACCCCCTATTTTACTAATGAAGAAATGATCGCCTCACAGTTGAGGTTCTCATTTAGGTTCAAACACATTCCTCGCAATCAAAGACTTTGAGATGGAAGAGAGTAGCTATTGTGGTCCATCGCTCAGACACCTTTCCCTCTTCTTCCTAACATAGAGCGGTCAGAATTTAGCATCACATTCTGACATAGCTAAGAGGAAGAATATGAATCTCAAATCAGAGCATGGGCTATAGGAAGTCACTCTAGCTAGAACTTTTTCATTCTCCCTAAGTCTAGGAAAGTTTTCTTTGAGGTCTCACAGCTAAGTTTTGAGGATTTCAATGGGAAGATGGTTAAACTATATACCACCATCCTCAGTCCTAACCAAGGAACAAATAAATGCCATATAGTTCACACTGGTTTCATATCAACTCCCTGTGTTTCAGAGTAGAAATGTGCCACAGAAGTTTTTTAATGGCTGATTTTACTGAAAGCTCAGAATTTTCCAGGTAATAAATGTCCAACTTATGGACAACTCATATTTGCCCTGTTATGTAAATTTGCCCTTGCTTTGAAATTATTGAGCCAACCTCGCAAAACTCACTGCTATTGAGTTAATTTCATTTCAAAGGAACTGCATAGGACAAAATATAACTGCCACCAGAGAATCCGCAAGACGCTAAAACATTTTTTAAAAGATACACATATTTTTAATGTTGGATTAACAATTTACATGGACATATATAGAAGGTGAGGTGCAAAAAAACTGTCAAAAATTATAACATTAGAAACATATAGTCATCTTTATATTTTGACCAGGTGGTAAGCACCATCATAATGTATCTTCTTTTTTACTTGATTCATCAAAAGGTCTCCTTACTAGTCCATGATATATGTTTATCTTTTTGTTTTGGATTTTTTTGTTTTATTTGCATACACGTCACATATCACGCAATTCAATAGTTCAAGCATCTCAAACAAAAGTGTACAATCATCTCCACAATCAATTTTAGGACATTTACTATTTTTTGTAGTCATTTTCATCAGCTCTCCAACTCCCTCTGACATCCCTCACCATATGCTTCAAGAAACCATCAATGCAGTCACTATCTCCGTAGCTCTACCCATCCTAGATTTCATACACAGAAAATATTGAAAACAAATGTGAAGTTAAATGCCTTGGGCGGGGGGGTGGGGCAGAGACAGCCGGCATCCCGTCTCCCTCTTGCTCCCTGGTGATCAGACCAACATACTCCTCCTTGGTCCTCTACTACTACTAAGGTTCTCTGCCTCAACCTGTGGGCTACACTACCTGTAGCCACGCCAGACAAAGGATCCGATCACTGGAGCTTGAGGCTCTTTTAAGACCAGTTTCACCATGCTGTTGGTGAGTATGTTGCTTGAGCTTGAGGCTAGTTCAAGATCCTGTCTTGAGTTCAAGATCCCATTGGGGCCTGCTTCACTAAGTTCCCAAGCTACTGACTGTTGCTGAACCACCCTGTTGTCTGCTGCCTATGGTCAGACTCTGCCTGCCTTGCTTGAGGTAATATTCCGCTGTCTGCTTCCTTGACCTTGAATTCAGCAGCCCAAGTGCTTCCAGTATATTAACTGTTTCATGAAAATGAGCTGAACCAAGCCCCCTTTGTACATCATTCTCTCTCTCTCTCTCTCTCTCTCTCTCTCTCTCTCTCTCTCTCCCTCTCCCTCTCCCTCTCCCTCTCCTCATAAGTGTCCTATTTTGTTTCTCTAGAGAATCCTGCCCAATAAAATAAAATACCGAAAAAGAAGAAGAGAGGTAAAAACAAAGCAAAACACTGTACTATACTCTCTGTATGATAGTAGGTTATTCACATCTCTGGCTTTAAATCTTAATAGAAGCACATAACCACATTTTCTCATGTGAAGGGACTGGTGTGTTCAAACCAATGACCTTTTTATTAGCAGTCAAACACTGTATAACCAGTGTTCTTTGAACAAATTCATACTAAAAATTCTTTACAAGATCACCTTCACTTGCCACACATCTGCAACTTTTAAATTCTTAATAAAGCTTTCAACTTTTCCCTGCATTTAAAAAAACAGCCAAATATTATCGAGTTGACTACAAACTCATAGTGAGCCTAATACAATTTCCAGGCCTATAATTCTTTAAGAAGCAGGTACCTTCATCTTTCCCAAAGACTGGCTGGTGAGCTTGAAACACTGACCTTGGGATGAGCAGCAAATTCCTCCCCACAATACCGCTAGAGCGCCTAAGAATCTTGCGCATGTGTCCTGACTTACCTACAGTGAGGAACAAATATCATTCCTAGTCTGGGGACAACCTTTATTCTGACGTGCCGCTAGGTCAGCAGTTCTCAAGTTGTGGGTCATGCCCCCTTTGGGGGTCTAACAACACTTTCACAGGAGTCATCTAAGACCACCGGAAAGCACATATTTCCAATGGTCTTAGGAATCTATTCATCTCCAGGCAGGTCCGCCCACATACAGATATACCCACATACAAGTAACTGATGTGAAAACTGTTGTCCAGGCTGCACCATATTTCAAGACAAGTTTTCATTTATTTGTAATTAGACACAAATATTTCACAATATATAATTACACATTGTTTTTGTGATTAAGCATTACGTTTTAATTATGTTTGATTTGTTACAGTGAAAATATAGCAGGCATATCAGATATTTACATTATGATTCATAGCAGTAGCATGAAGTAGTAACAGAAACAATTTTATCATTGGGGTCATCACATGAGGGTCATGGCATTAGGAAGGTTGAAAAACAATGCTCTAAGTTAGGGGTCCTCAAACTATGGTCTGTGGGCCACAGGCGGTCTGCTGAGGACATTTATCCGGCTGTTGCTAGTTTTTCCACCACTGCCTGTCCTGCTTAGGAGCCAACTAGTCCCGGGCCGCAGTGCGCATGTGTGGAATGTGCACCCGCACTCTGCGACTCCCCTCCTTCTCTCTGTCTCTCCACTCCTCTCAGTCTTGGGTGTGATCACAATCAGGAACTTGCCTGTGCAAAGTCTGAGGACAGAGGTAAGAATAAGTTAGGATTTTTTTTAAGTTAGGAGGTCTATTTTTTTCTTTTAATTTTGCAGTGAGTAGGGCCTTTTTTGCAGTTAAGGGGGACCTATTTTTCTGAAGTTAAGAGGTCTTTTTTTGCAGGTCTTTTTTTGAAGTTAGGAGAGCCATTTTTTAAGTTGATTAGTTGGTGGGGGGTGATTTCTAGGGGGATGGCATCACAATGATAATGCAAATAGTGCTCAGTGCTAATACAAATTGTCAGTGCTCAGAGGTCATACAAAATGGTCATTGCTCACTGATAACGATAATTACAAGTGCTCAGGATTAATGCAAATGGTCAGTGCTCAGTGCTATCTCATGGGGCCCCAGACTAGTAATCTGCCTAGGGTCCCACAGGAACTTAACCCAGCTCTGTAGATAACCAAGGAGTAGGAATACCCAATTTAATTGACAGTAGATGCATTTATATTCTGATTGCTATTCAGTTGTGTATGATGCTGTATGTTGTGTGCTGTGTAAGCCCTAGTTCACACTGCTGCGATCTCTGAGCAGTGCAAGTTCAGTCATATGCTTGTATGGCTGAATTTGCATTAGATTCAGGAGGGAAAAAAGCATATGTACCTTCTTTTTATCCTGCAGTAGAATCTGATTGCATGGGTCTTTTCACCCATGTGTCCAGATTCCTGTGCGAGTTCAAAGATGGCAGTGTGGTTTGCACAGGGTAGTGTGAACTGAAAAGATGGAGGAGCTGGCTCTGTAATCATGCTAATCCCAGCACTACACCAGTGTGAGCCTGAGGTAAAAGCAGTGTTCCAACAACATGGGCACTGGTGAGACTGAAATGATGTGGACTGCCAAGAATGCATTGATGAACACCGATCAGACTGAACTGATGAGCTGTGTCTCTGTGTGGCAAAGTTATTGCTGGCATATTGTTTTGTAATTGTGTGTATGTGTATATATGTGTGTGTGTATATATACATCTATATATATAGATATAGATGCAATTTGGAATCCCTAGGAAACCATGATATCAAGAAAGAAAAAAATTGACTCAGAGTATAGGATATTCAAAGAACAGTAGACTTATGACTACTGTTTCATGCAATACAAGGAAAGAGCGGTGTGTTTGATATGACAGAATATAGTGTCTGTGTTCAAAGAATACAATTTGCATAGACACTATCAAACTCAGCATAAAGATAAATATGATTGTTTGGTCAGAGAAGTGAGAAAACATTAAAACTGAAAATTACATTGACAACTCAGCAAAATACTTTTGTGAAGCAAAAGCAGCTAAATATTTCATCACTGTGAACAAGTTTTCAAGTTCCCAAGCTAATAGCATGCACTGGCAGATCATTCATAGAGGGAAAATTTGTCAAGGAATGCTTTTTTTTCTGTTGCCCAAAACATGTGTCCAGAGAAGGCTGATTTATTTAGTACAGTGAGTCTTCCAGGACTTACAATTACATGAAGTATTGAAGAAATGGGAGACAATTTGCATCAGCATTTACAAAACTCCACAAAAAAAACTTTCCTATTTTTTCCTTGGCACTCTTTGAAAGTAATGATGTTCATGATTTTGCACAATTTCTAATTTTTATTCGTGGGACGAATGACTATTTCAAAGTCACAGAAGAGCTTGCTGCACTGCAAAACATCAAAGGAACAACTACAGGAGAGGATATCTATGAAAAGGTTTGCTAAACTGTGAATGGTTTGGAGCTGGACTGGGCTACACTAGCCAGTGTGGCTACTGATGGTGCCCCTAGCATGGTGGGGTCTCGGAAAGGAGTAATTGCTCACATTAACCAAGAGATGGACAAACATAACTACTCTCATCCAATAGTCACACACTGCCTCATCCACCAACAAGCGCTGTGTAGTAAATCACTGAATCAAACTCTGTTATGAGAAGTGTGGTATCTTAGGTTAACTTCATTAGAGCTGATGTATTAAACCACAGACAATTTCAGGAATTTCTGTCTGAGCTAAATGTTGCCTATTAAGATGTTCTGTAGCACACAGAAGTCCATAGGCTGAGTTGAGGGAGAGTTTTGAAACATTTCGATGACTTACTTCCACAGATTACAGATTTTCTGCTTTCAAAAAGCAAAGAAGTACCAGAGCTCAATGAGCAGAATGAAAATGGCATCTTGACTTTCTGACAGATGTAACAGAGCTACTCAACACTTTGAATATGCAACTTCAAGTAAAGGGGAAGTTCATCTATGATATGTTTGTAAAAATAATTGAAGTAAAAGTAGGCCTCCTCATCAAACAAGTAAAGGAGGAAAATTTCTGCCATCTCCCCACAGCTCAAAATCTGTTAGCAGAAAATCCATTCCCAAACAAAACAAGTGTGGTTTCACTGTAAAAGTTGCAGAAGGAGTTTTAATTTAGATTTAAAGAGCTTCATCTCCATAAACAGAACATACAGCTTTTCCATAACCCATTTTCTATTGACATTGAAAGTGTAATACAATTTAGCAAATGGAACTGGATGAACTGCAGAATTGTGACTCTATGAAAAACACATTCAAGTCAAACAACTTTCCTAATTTCTAGGCATCTCTCTTCTCTGAGACATATCTTAATCTCAGGAACCACTTGTACTCAAAATGGCAACCATCTTCCACAATGATGAAATCTCCAACCAGATCTAGACTAACTGATACACACTTGTATCACTTGTTACAACTAGCAGTAAGAAATATGGAACCAGAAATTGACCATCTCATTAGCCAAAAGCAGACCCACAGTTCCCATTGAAATACTGGTAAGTTTGTTGCTTTAATTTTACTTGTTCTTCATTTTAAATATTGTATCTGTTCCCATTTTGTTTTTTACTTCAAAATAAGATATGTGCAGTGTGCATAGGAATTTGTTCATGTTTTAAAAAAAAAAAACTATAGTCTGGCCCTCCAATGATCTTACAGACAATGAACTGGCCCCTTGTTTTGAAAGTTTGAGGACCCCTAATCAAGAGACTCATAAAGCTGCCAGGTGTGGGTCCGGTTGAAAACAAAAGAAGGATTGGCAACAGGTTCAAACTTCCATGCAAACCACTTTGCCACTTGGGCCATATGATCCAGTAATGCTAGAGGTGTCAGAGGCAGATGGAGATGCAGTTTAGAGTCTTTGGCAAACCCCTGTTGGTGATTCACAGCATAGTGCATACCCTTAGGATTGTGGAATGAAGCTCTGTCATCCTCTGCTGACAACTATGCTCCTTTTAAAAATCAGCCTTTGGCCTGTTACTGGTCTTTCATGGAGATGGAACGCCTCATCATGGGCCACCAAATCACCAGGCAACCTGATCTACCCATCATGAACTGGGTGCTATCTGACACATAGAGTCATAAAAGACCATGCACAGATACATTCAATTCTTAAATGAAAATATGAAATTGGACCAGAGCAATAAGTGAAGGTACAAGTAAGCTGAATAAAGAAGTGAGCCAAATGCCTATGGCCTCCACTCCAGTCACAATACCATCTTTCTCCTAGTCTCCACTTAGGGTTTCATAGTACCTCTTTATTACCAGTTGATTGAGGAACAGAAAATATGTGCTTGGTTTACTGATGGTTCTGAGTAGCATACGGGTGGCACTTGAAAAGAAACACCATTAATAACACAGCTCCTTTCTAGGATCTCTCTGAAGGGCAATGGGGAAGGGAAATCCTCCCAATGGGCAGAACTTCGAGTAACATGCCTGGTTGTCCAGTTGACTTAGAAGGAAAAATGGCCAAACGTGCAACCAACTACTGATTTCTGGGCTGTGGCGAATGACTTGATTGAATGGTCAGGGACTTTGAAGGAATATGATTGGAAAATTGGTGACAAAGGGGTGTAGGGAAGAGGTACATTATAGAACTCACTGAATGGCCAAATAAGTAAAGATAGTTGTGTTTCATGTCAATTCTCACCAAAAGGTTACTTCTGAAGAAGAGGACTTTAGCAATTATTGAACAGGATGACAAATTCTGTGGAAACCAGTAATTCTCTTTCCATAGACACTCCTCCCTTTGCGTGATGGACACATGAACAAAGTAACTATAGTGGCAAGAATGAAGTTTCTTGGAGGGGACTCAACAACATGGACTACCACTCACCAAGGCTAACTTGGTTACTGCCCCTACTGAGTTTACAATCTGCCATCAGCAGAGACCAATTCTGAATCAAAGATATAGAGCCATAACTCTGGGAGATCAACCAGTGATGTAGTGGCAGGTTAATTAGATAGGACCAATTTCTTCACAGAAAGGACAAAATTTTGTTCATTCTGGAATAGACACTGACTCTGAGTACTGATTTGCTTTCCCTGCATGTAATTGCTTCTGCCCAAATTATCTTTCATAAAATTACAGAATATCTCATACACTGACAAGGTGTCCCACACAGTATTGCTTCGAATCAAAACTTCATAGCAAATGACCTGTGTCAATGGGACCATGCTCCTGTAATCCACTGGTTTTATCTTGCCCCCCACCATCCTAAAGAAGATGGCCTGACAGAACAATGGAATGGACTTCTAAAAACTGCATTACAGTGCTTGCTGGGTGGCAATACTTTGCAAAGTTGGGACAATGTTCTCCAGGGGTCTGTATGTGCTCTAAACCAGCATGCAATACATGGGGTACCTCCCCCCCATGTATTACCCCCCCCCCAAGTAGAACTGTTTTCAAAGCTCTGCATTTAATTTTTTAACCAAATCACCTTATCATCTTCAAAGTACTCTCCATTGCCCTCAATACATTTGTGAAATCTGCAATTCATCTGTTTGGATTATTCACAGCACTTCCTTCCTTGTTTGCTTGTTTTCTTCACCTCTTCTACATCATCAAATCGCTTTCCTTTCATTTCCCCCTTCATCCGTGGAAGCAAAAGGAAGTCATGGGAAGTTAATGGACATCCAGAACGAGATTTGTCATCAATCAACATTCACCTTTTTTTCACTCATACACTTGAGCTTTTCCCATAGCACTGTCCTTGTAAGCTGAGTCTAACATCACAGCAGTTCTGCAGCATTTTTCCCAAAGAAGAAACAAAATTTCACAGCCATACGCTGCTCTCTTACATCAACCTTCACACACACACACACAAGCAAGTTGTAAGCAAAGCTGTTTTTACAAAAAAATCTTCACTGTGATCAGAAAGAACCTTCCCAGCAATGCCACTTGATGCACTAATTTAGAGTGGGTAACTTGATGCTCACTTAGTGGGGGAAATGTGAATTATTAAAACTCTGCCCAGCAGAGCTTTTTTCCAAGATTTTTTGGGGGTAGTATGGGTATTCCCTCATATAGGGGGTACCAGGATTCATACACAGGTCCAAAAGCCAAGGAGTAGAAATGTGAGTGGCACCAATCACTCCTACTCATAATAACCCCCACATTTTTGCTTCCTGTCACTGTGTGTCAGTCCAGGTAGACTAGAGGAACAAATTTCAGAGACATGCATATTGATATAAGGAAAGGGTTTATATACTAAAGGAATGAGACATGGAGAAAGCATCCCAGCCCAGTCCAGTCCAAAGTCATAAGTCCGATATTAACCCATACGCCCGAAATCAGTCTATAAAGTCTTCTTCCAACTCACGAAGTCACAGGTCAGTGGGTGCAGAATCCCGGTGCTAACAGAGCACCTCACCTCCAGGCCTCAGGGTCCATCAACAGCAGAAGCAACTCATTGCTGGCAGAGGTCTCCATCTGGCCACCCCAGCTTCAGAGGTCTGGCTCCATCAGGGCAAAGCCGTGTGGTCTCTCCGCTGGCTCCTCCAGCTTCTCAAACACTGCCAGCTTGTCTTGTCTGTGATTAATCGTCTCTGAGACTAACTTCCCACAGCTGGGGGAGATAGCTTCTCATCTTCACGAGGGAAATATGGCGAGATTTCCCAGGAATCTCAGGTGAAAGCCATGCCCACATAGAGGCCTCATTGGCTACTCAATGGCTATCTCCAGATTAACAGGCTAGACTCCACCCCTACATTTCAATCATAAAATTAACATAAGCACATGACTGCCACACACTGTAACTATGTACTTTGGGTCTGGACATATTAGTTCCAGAGGGATCCTCACACCTGGAAACACAGTACTGATTCCATTGAACTAGAAGTTAAAAACATCTCCTGCCTACCTTGGAATCTTTATGCTTCTGAATCTATAGGCAACAAACAAAGAATATTACTGTATTGAGTCGTATGATTACCATAATCCTGATTTGGTAATTAAATTAGTATTGCATAATAGAAGTAAAGAATATGTCTGGAATGCAGAAAAATTCTTTATATTGCTTCTCAATACTACCATGTCCTGTGATTAAAGTCAATGATAAATGACAATACCCCAATTCGGACATGACTAATAATAGCCCAGACTCTTCATGAATGCAAGTTTGAGTCACTTCACAAGGCAAACCATGACCAGCCAAGGAACTCAGTGAGGACAAAGGAAATGTACAATAGGTAGTAGAAGAGGGTAGATCTAAATACCAGCAATACCAGCAATGTAGCCACATGACTAGGTGCAGAAGAGAGGACTGTAATTGTTATGAGTAATTCCCATTTGTATGTATGTCTCAAATATTTTTTTGCTTATAAAATATAAGATGAAAATGGGGTTAGTCCATTTGCAGTTGTATCATGTTAGGAACAAGCATGATTTTGTTATCTTTGGAGATAATGGTCAAAGAGTCGTATACAAGTAACAAGTTGACAAAGGGTGATCTGTGATGGTTACCATCTAGTGACAACTAGACATGCCCAACCTATCAAACAGATCACAGGTTAATGACACTTCCTTAGGGTATGGTCCTTTTTAAGCTCTTAAGCTAAGCTGAATTCTCTATGCCCCTTTGCCCTCTGCATCTGGTTCCTCCATCACTTGTTGTGTCACCTGCCAAAACAAAGAACTATCAATGGACTACTGATGGTGGTTTCATTTCACTGACTTTGGATTCCTTTTGCATCCACCAACCTGTGCCATGCACCTACCTAGCTGTGTCATTCTGTTTCCTGTTGGTCTATTTGTTGTGTAGCTCCCAGTTATATGACTATGGAGAATCTTAATTTGAACTAGATGGAATTTACCTACTTCTACAAATGTTTAAGACATCTCTCAATATAAATCTCTTCTTATGTGCAAATACATATAAGCATCACTGGTTTGCATCTCCAGAAAACTCAACCTGACACAGTAAAGTTAAAAGAATATTCAGAAGAGAAATATTTTAGCATAAGCCCCTTTTGCCAAAAGTCTGGTTGCCTAAACTTTTCAGACACATTGAGAGAAAGCCAAACCTCTCTGGAAACCCTGAGTACTCCAGAATCCCTTACAAATCCAATGCCAACAATTCTGTACAAACCATGACAAACCCAGACAGCAACCATTTGAGTCAAACTGACAAGACTACTCCAGAGAATACACTGCATGTTCTATAAGCATCTTATATACCCAATCTATGCAGAAGTGGGAAAGGAGTTGCCTTTTGATTGAGTAGGCATCCCCAAGGTTCATCTGGAAACAATTATGATTTGATTACTCAGGTCGCACATTAGAATCACTAGAGATGTTAAACCTACTGATGGCCTGAACTTACCCCAGGTCAAACAGATCAGAATTTCCAGAGTGAAGCCAAGGTTAATCTTAGGTGCTACCAGACTTAAAGGGCATTGCTCTAGTCTCATGGTTGTCAAAGTGTTTTTCCTAGATCAGCAACATGGGCGGTTTTTATGCTAATGTGATCAAATTAACTTTGCTTACCTGCTTTAATGATAAAAAGAAGGTGTCTCCTCATGGATCATTCCAGCACCCCTAGAAGGCAGTATCACCCACTTTTGGAAACTCACTATTCTAGACTCTAATTACTCTTCATAAAAAGGAGAATTCAGGTACCCGTGAATTAAACAGCCCAGGATACAAGTGGCCTGTGGCCTAATTGATCTATAGGAAGTTCATTCTCTGTTCCACTCCCACATTCTGTTCCAGGATGTCAGTGCAGTGCACAGCTACTGTCGACTCCCTGCGCCATGCCCTTTTCTCTAACAGCTGCATAGTCTCTCAGTATAATTACCACATTGACAGGATTGTGTCTTGGATCTTGCACACTAGCTGGACGTACCGCTGTCTCTGATTTTTAGACTCGTTACTTGGATTGTGGATTTTTCCATAGGATATTCACTGGTGACAGCATTGCCATTCAGCATTGGAAAGAAATCTGTTGATGAAACAATAAAGATTTTAAATATAAAAAAAGGTGTAACTGCGGCCCACTGGGATGGAGGTTCAATTCCAGCAGCGGCTCCACAGGAGCAAAGGCTGGGCCTCCTACTCCCACCACCAGAGAGCAGTGATACCCCCCCCAAAAAAAACAAGGTGTCTCTGTCCATGAGACAAAAAAACAATAGGCAGAATTGTGATAAGAGTTAAGATAATGACTGGGTAAATACAGCATGCTTAGTTATAATAGAAATATACCTTTGTGATACTGGAAACTCAGCATCTCCTATTTGTCTACCTATCTTTTTCTCTGGTGATTTCTTTAATATATATGTCTCAAATTTAACTTGAAACTTTAATCTGGAGCATTGCCTTTCATGTAGTTCATCATCTTACCTTTAGATGTTTTTTATCTCATAGATAATCAAAGAAGTGCTAGTTTGCTGATTTTATTGTCTGGTATCCATACCAAAGCCAGCTGGGTCTTCAATTAAGTTCCAGCCTTTGCTTATACTCATTAACTTGAACACAGATGATGGTGTAACTGTCAGGATAGCTCCTCACTAATTTTAAATAATTTATATAAAAAAGTATTATTAGAATGAGATACTTTGAAAATGTTGTGCTCTAAATTTTCAACATTTATTTTTTTAATTAACTTGATCATAGTAATTATTTTTCTAATGTTACATTGAATGTGGCAGTTTAAAATGTTGGACAGAAAAAAGATGTAATTTAACGAAAGGCATCTTTCTCCACATTGACATGGATGTTAAATCTTTTCTTTTTAAGATTCTAATATCATCTAATTACTTTAATTTAAAATTCTGGGTATGCATGTTTTATTCATGACTTTTCATGATGGAGAAAGTTTTTGCAGCTCCTTTGAAGCCCTAACTTTAGAAATATAACAAATAATGAAGCCATCATATTTTTTAAATGCTCAGATAGAGGAGACTTTTGAAAGACAGTGTAATTGTGAATCAAAGCTTAATCAGTTGCTGTGAAAATCAGCTGCTGTGAAATGAGTTTTTAATTATTACATTGCCCTGTTCTGCTGAAGTTCACCAAGGTTAAGAGAGTAACCTCACACATATTCAATGAAGTGGGAGAATTTTTTTTTCTTTTTGCAGTGTATCACCTTGAAAATTCAGAAACGGTTTTTTACTGCTTCCTATTTTTGAAACAAATCTGCAGAAATAATTCTTAGACTAACCCTTGGTTAATCTTACATGATAAGTGAAGAATGCCATTTACTTTTATTCTGCTAAAATGCAGCATTTCTACAGTGGGAATAATGGTTCTGAGTCAAACTGTTCTCCTACTCCACTTAAACTGAATATTTTCCAAAGACAATTTATAAGGTTTTAAGTTTTTAAGTTTCTTAAAGAGAATACTAAAAAGAATAATCAAAGCATAAATCCTTCAAATTTTAAGATTAAAATAACAGGCTCTTCCTTTTTCAACAATATTTATTGTATACTAGGTGGCATTTCAACTTTGTGTTCAACAATTTAAGGTACTAATCCACCCCCTCGATAGTTTACCCTTCCCCTGCTTCTTGATTTTTCTTCTTTCTCTGTGAACTACTAGCTTCTAAGTTTCCCAAATTAACATCAATCAACAGTATATCTAATCTACTGCTTGATCTTTCTGTCCTCCCTTGCTACTCTCCCCACTCCCTTTTATTTATTTTTAATGGTCTAGGCTAATACCTATTTTCAAAACTAGAAAAGAGTTTATTTGCACAAAAACTTTCTCTGGACAATCAATATCTCTATCACTTAATATAAAGTTCAACTCCAACAGGATTTCATTTTTACCAATTAGTAATCTCCTTAATTTAAGAAGGAAACAGATCCAAAGTAAATTTTCAAATTTCTGTGTGAGATGTTGACAGTTATGTCTCTATTCTTATTTTTGATAACTAATAAGACTAATAGACCAGAACTTAAATCGTTTAAATTTTCCTGAGAAACTTACTATATTATCACATGTCCAAAGCAATGATAAAATTCTTTTTATTTCAACTAAATCACCAATATCTTCCTTCAGATAATACATTTTCCCAAACAAAAAACTCAGTTATGTATAGAAATTTATTGCTAATAACTTGGTTTCTCTTTTAAGTTTAATAAATCTTTGGAGGCTCCTACAACTCTTATAAAAATCCATACATCAATTGTGTCAAGCACATTTGTACGTATATTGCCATCATCATTTTCAAAACTGTTTCTTTCTACTTGAGCTTTGGTCTCGGTTCCTCTTTTTACCCTTCCTCCTTACCCAACCCTCTCTTTGTGATCCCTTGAAAAATTATAAATTAATTTTATTTTCATGCCTTACACCATCCACTCTCTTCCTTCTCCCACATTTCTGTGGTTCATCCCTGAGGGGTGGGGGAGTGTTATATGACTATTGTGACAAGTTCCCCCTTTCCCCTTCTCCCCACACTTTCCCCCACCCTCATAGTATGGCTATTCCCCATTATTGTTACTTAGGGGCTTATCTGTCATGAATTCCATGTGTCAAGAGCTCTTATCTGTACCAGAGTATATGCTCCAGGCTAGCTGAATTTGTTAGGTAGAACTGAGGTCATGATAGTGGAGGTTAGGAAGTAGTAAAGAAGTAGAACTGGAGGAATGTTGTGTGTATCCTCGGTGTGATACTGCACCCCGGCTGGCTCATCCCTTCCTTGTGACCCTTCTGTGAGGGGAGGACCAACTGTCTACAGATGGACTGTAGATCTCTGCTCCAAGCCCCCATGTTCCCACCAATATGATTGATTGTTTTGGGTCTTCTGTACCTGATACCTAATCCTGTTGAAATCTCATGATCACACAGGCTGGTATGCTTTTCCTATATGGGCTTTGTTGCTTCCCTGCTAGATGGCTGCTTGTTTAATTTCAAGCCTTTAATACACCACATCCAATATCTCTTGATAGCCAGGCACTATCAGTTTTCTTCACTGCATTTGCTTATGCATCCATTTTGACTTCAGTGATAGGGTCTGGAAGGTGAGCATTATAGAATGACCTTGGTCTCTTTTGAATGTGTTCTTACAAGTGCATTTGAAAGGTGTTTCCAACGTAAACTTTAAGGAGTATTTAAATTGTTTATTTATTTTTAAATCTATGGATTAGGATAAAAAAATACCCATACATTCCATCTAATCACAGAAACAGGTGTAGATGTTATATAAAATCTGACTCAAAGTTCCCTTTAAGGAAATGCTAGTGAAAACTTTGGACTCATTTATGAAACTTAGATCTAAAATCAAGTGTTACTTATAGAAAAGTTGCTATTAAAATGCAGCACCACAGGTGTGATTTGCATAATATCTGATTACATTTAGTGGCTGTACTTGTATCAGGGTTGAATCGATGTCATTTCATCAACACACAGGTTGTCTTTCTTGCTCAGATTAGAATGGGCTCAACTTCTAATTGAGAATAAAGGCGGTCTCGTGTGTCCTCTGTCGCTTGCTGTTTTACTTTAGTTCTTGACTGAAAAGGACTATCCATCAAGTCTTGTAGAGCATTTTCAAGGTTGAGCAAACTCTATGTCATTTATTTCTCAAATCTATTATTACCCATGAAAGATATCTGCCATCTCTGCCATTGGAGGCAAATGACACAAGAACTAGAAAACCTATTAAAATTATAATAAAAATAGCTAGCATTCATTCAGAAATTACTAATTGCCAGGTCTTAACCTAAATGTTACCCAAGCATTTAATCTTTCATTTAACTTTCAGACTGCCTGATGATGCAGTTCCTATTATTAACCCATTGTTTATAGGTGAGAAAGCAAAGCTTACATAGGTCATTGAACTTGTTTGAGTTGGAATTTGAATTGTTAGATGTGCATTTCCTAGCAGGTGAACTATTGCTGTTTTGAAATGATACAGACCTAAGCAACATGGTATCAGAACTCCTGGAAAAAACGGTTGGAATAAAATTTTCAAGCATAAGTCCACCTCCAAAACGGAAGTCCACATCCATTGTCATTGAGTCTATTCTAAATCAAAATGACCCCATGTTGATAGCAAAACGTCTTGATAGGACTTTCTTGTCAATAATCCTATGGAAGCCGATCGGCAGGTTGGTGTGACTTCAATAGTGTGACTGCGTTGATCTGAACCATCTTCAAGTGAGTAGTCCAGCACAAACCAATTTCCGTACCCAGTCTACCTCATTCACACAAAAATCATTCAGAGGGGCCATCAAAGTACATTAACCTCTCAACAACACTCTTCCCTGGTAGCACCCCAAATTATCTGACCACCACTCTTCCCCTGCATTCTGGTTGTTTACCTGCACAGGATCTTTGCTCTAAATGCAAGTACATACAGATAAATACTTAGCAGATGGCCTATGAGAAAAGCAATGTTTAGAAAGGGAAAAGTAGCAGAAATCCCAAGTGATTTTTTTAATAAGGCACCCTAGGCTCCGTTTGTGCTCTAAATTCTTCTAAGAACACACAAGACTTGGGTAGGAATAGGTGATAGTTTTATAAGCCAGTAAAAATGATGGGTCTAAACAATTTACAAAAATATTAAGCCATATTGACCACTATGCAATTATATGGATAGTGCTAAGCACAAATATATTTTATCTTACACAGAGATATAGCCATGTACACTAACGCTAAGCTATTGGAGAGCCTGTGAGCAGAAATCAACCAACATGTCATTTTCTTATTGCATGTGGATATAGGCCCAATTCCACCCACACTCTTGGAATGCAAGCAGGGCATTTGTGTATATTATAGTTTCCTAAGAAGGATATTAAAATTCAAACATAGTCAGTCCTCACTTTTTCCCTAATGTTGAAGCGTACTTTGCCAAAAATGCTGAATATGATAGCAATTTAAATCGTGGAAAGCTGTACTCTAGTGAAACACACCCATTAAAAGCAACAACAGAAAAAAATCCAAATGAAAATAAGAGATACATTTTGGTAATTATAAGGTAAATTGAAAATATATCAGTTCATAAGTAATATCTAATGCATTCCACAGTGAAAATTCTTTTACCTGAATATTCTTATCAAGACCAGTAGGTTGACCAAATACTTATTGAGCAACTTCTAAAACAAGGATCTCTCTCTGTCTTCCAATTGATTCCAACTCGTGTTGGCAGTTCCAACTCAGAACTGTCGATAGGAATTTCTGAGATGATCACTCTGTACAGGAGCAGAAAGAAGTCCTTTTTCTCTTGTGGAGCAGCCCAGTAGTTTCGAACTACTGACCTTTCGCTTAGCAACCCAACACAAAACTACAGCACCACTAGGGTGGAGGTATTCTACTCCAGTAAAGATTGGCTGTCTCAGAAACCTACAGGAGCATTCTATTCTATCCTATAAAGTAGTTATTAGTCAGAATCAACTAGATGCCAATGAAAAAAGGGAGAAAACTTGAACGAGGATAGACACAGTTGTTATTGTCAGCAACCCAACAGGACAGAGAGAAACTGCAAGACAGGGTTCTCAAGACTGTAATCTCTATGAAAGAAGACTGTCATGTCTTTCTCACATTCAAACCACTCATCTTGCAGTTAGTCATTGAGTATTGAACCATGTGACACCAAGATTCCATAATTCACTGGAAGATACAAATATGAGTAAGGCATCCCTTATGTCCTGAAAGAAATGATAACATAAAGGATATCTCATCAAGAAAGTATCAGAGAATACACTTTTTAAGTTGTTGTATATCTACAGCCCTGAGAGAAGAATTAAGACTTCTAAATCTCTCCATCTCACCTGCTTTTCACTGAATTGCCAGAATTCACAAAAAAAAAAAAAAAGATTGTGTTTTTGTATCACCACCTGAAATATCTGAACCACAACTTAATTCTGAAGATATTTTAAATCACCCTTCTGTCTTTCCTTTGTAATTCTCCTGCAGTCCTGCCCTCGGTGAAGTCACTGATCTGTATCATTCTTTCATGGAGAACAAGAATTTTATTTGCTCTGGACTGGTGAAATGAAGCATGTGAGCAGTACATGCACGTGCCCTGAGCATTAGCTAAGGGGTCGAAGGCCTCCAGGGAGATGCCAAACAGGAGCTGAAAGAGCATTCAGCTGGCTGAGGAGAGGAGGCAGGCTTTTGCACTACACTGAGTAGGAGTAAGTCCATGCTTGGTCTTAACACCTCACTCCTCCCCTCACTCATTTCCCAAATATGGAACATACATACTCCCTTACTTCACAAATGCTGCGAGATGAACTTGAAGAAAATTTAGCCACCCTCCCTTCCCCTAGGCTGATACAACTCTCCTATCCTCCTATATCCTTTAGAGGCCTTTTAGCTCATGTCTGCCTCCTACCTTTGATTCTGAAAGCCATCCTCCATCATCACCAGATTAGCAACCAATTACTCATCACGGCTGGCAGAATAAAATACAAAAACTTTAATTCAAGGCTGCCCTTCCCTCGCATCAAGGCTCCTAAGAAACTACTTGTCAGAAATACCCCCTGGCCCCACCTGGTTGTCATGACAATTAAACCCATGCTCACACATTTTCCAAATACATCTAGGGGAGACCCCATCTCCCAGGAGACACGGACAAGCACAGCTTCCTTGACTCCTGTGTCACTCACTCAGCAGTGCTGCACATGAACAGGTCAAAGGCTGAGTTATTTTCAAGCCTTGTCTAGCTTTTCTGTAACACGTATCACCTAATAAGAACAAGGAGTCTCTAATTCTAAGTTAAATACACACGGTTTTCCAAGGCACACAACAGAAAAAACGATTAAAGAACAGTTTCTTTTTTTAATCAAGAGTTGTGGAGAAGAGGATTCTAGTGTAAAAATGTACATGACTAGTCCCACTTTCCCTGGAGCCAGACTGGGAATCATTATCTTATAAAAATGTAAGTAGAACAAACCCTGGCTCCACCTTCCCCAAACTTTCCAATTTAATTAATGTTCTTTTGTATTCTGCTCATATCTTAATTTTACAGATTTTGTGAAAGCTGGAGGATATCCTAGGTTTGGTATTTTTGTGGGGTGGAGGGAAGATAGCGTTGTCTCCTGGGAGGCTGAGTGATATAAAGTGCTAAAGTCAGAACTCCTTGAGAACAGGGGCTGTTTTAATTACGCTCATAGCATTCATTATTTTCTAGACAATTTCCTGGCACATCTTAGGGTAAAAACAGGATCAGAAAAGCATGCTGTAGAAAGTAAAGGTTTCAGCCCTTATCAGTCACTTACTGACTATATGATTTGGAGCAGAGTCCTTAACTAAGTCTGAGTTGCTCAACTGTCACCAAGAGGGACTAGTACCCCTTAGTCATCAGGGCATTTGTTCCATGTAAAAAAAAAAGGACCCCAATTGAAATATATCTTCTAGAGATCCCTTTATTAAGTCTTAAGTAGAACAAACACATGACAAACACAAGTCACCCACATCAAGGAGATCATTAGTATGAGGCCAAAATGGTGTCCAAAGAATGTGTGTCCCATTGCTAATTGTAGCACATAGTCCACAAAAGTAATTCACCCCAAAATCATGAATGGGGGCAGGTAAGTTTACCACTGCTGCAGATAGGACTACAGAAGCAGAAAAGTAATCATGATTGAGATATGTACACTATTACAGATATAAAAACCTTATAGGATTGTTTCTGGGACCTTCAGATTAGATTGGTCAGGATATGATCCATGTACCCAAGTATCCGAATTTCCACTAAAGAAATACGCAGGCAAGTCCCTGAGAAAGAAAGTGTCCCTCTTTGACTGGGGAGGAAAGTCTTCGGAATCTACTTTCAAACACACTTTCCCTGAAGGCAGAACTTTTTACATTGTCAGTTAATGGAAGGAAATCATTGGATGCTGAGCCAACCATGTGCTTCAAATTTAAATCTAATACAGTATTATCTTAAGGACTAAGCAAAATAATGTGTCACTCTACCTTGTAAATTATATGGTATTATGCTAGTTATTACAATCTCAACTCTGAGTTTTAAATTATAGAATAGGTATAAAATAAGGAAAATATCTAACAAAGTTGAAAAGCAGACATCTTCACAACCACAAATGACAATGCCAACACCTGACAAGCATCTTATCCATCTGGAAAACTTCTTGTTGCATTTCTCTAGAATTGAAGAAAAATTAGGAAGCAATATAAATGTAATAACTTGGGTTGCTTCATACCCATATATTGAATTTGCCAAATTCAATAGCAAATAGACAAACATTTGCTTTAAAACTATATTGTTGCATACCAGAACAGCTTGTATCCCACAAACTCTTCAACTGAAATAAACTACAAAAGAGGAATAAAACGCGCACACACACACACAAACCACTGCCATCAATTCAATTCAACTTTAAGTGAGTCTACAGAACAGAGTAAAATTGACCCTTTGGGGTTTCTGAGACTGCAAATCTTCATGGGAGCAGGAAACCTCATCTTTCTCCCTCAAAGTGACTGATGGGTTTGAACCACTGACCTTATGGTTAGCAAGCCATGATTTACCCAATAGTATTATTAAGACTCCTAAAAACATGATAAAACTTGGAGTCATCTGAAATTTCATAAATAAGTGGAAGGATGCAATGTTTATAAAGACTCAAAAAAATCAATCTTGTCGGGCTGAGCCCCGGTGGCGTAATGGTTGTGCGCGGGACTGCGGCCCACTGGAATGGAGGTTCAATTCCGGCTCCCAGGAGCAAAGGCTGGGCCTCCTACTCCCAACACCTGAGGGCAGTGATACCTAAAAAAAAATAATAATAAAATAAAATAAATCAATCTTGTCAAGATGCCATTTCTCCCCAAAATTCACCCAGTGATCCAACAAAATTCAAATCCCAGAAAGATATTTATGAAAAATGAATACAGTATTCTAAAATATATGTAAAATAGCAAAGGACTAGGAATAATAAATAAGATCACCTTGGATGGCTAGAAATATAGGTTTATTTTAAAAGGTACATTTAAAAAGTGTATTTTGGCATGATAATACACAACAAATTGATGAAACCAGAGAAAATCTAGAAATATAAGCCCTTGTATATACCCAAAAAAAGGGCAATTATATTGCAAAATAGTTTGAACGACTTTTTCAATAAATGATGCTAGATCATTACATAATCATACAGAAGCTACTGTAGATTCTTACCTTGCAACACAAACACACACACATTTGGTGCTATCCAATATATTTCCAATTCATAGCAACCCCATACGACACAGCAGTACTATTCCAAAGAGCCCCATTCTATAGAATATTATGTTGATAAGAGAACACCCATTATTGCATCTGCAGATTTGTGCAACAAATCCAGACACACGCTTTGATTGACTTTGTGTTGCAATGCTAGAGGTCAGTGATTGTAACACAAACCATCTAATCTACAAAGCTAAAGCTGTTTTCTATCTAGACCTTTACTGAAAATGTCTGCCAATCTTATACAGCAATAAAATAGGTAGATGAAATCAGATACAAAAATACATATGAGATCATTCAAATTGTACAACACTTTTAAATAGGCTAAATTAATCTGCAGTAATAGGAGTCTGAATGGTAATTGCATTTTGGGAAATGTAATATTTAGGAAGCATAAAGAGAGAGGTTTCTAGAGTACTGGTATTATTCTGTATCTTTTGTGTGGTGTTTCCACAGAGCATCCCCATTGTTGAAAAATTTTTAAAAAGAGCTGCACCCTCATGACTTGCTTATGTTGTCTGGTTATAGTTCAATTAAAAAGTTCACAGGAAAAAAAACATGAGTAGACACTCATCAGCACATAGAAACTTATGTTAGAGAAATCACATATTGATGCATCATAATGAAGCTGAAATATCAATCATCAAATGAATCACATAATGGAACATCATAACACACTGCTAAGGAGTATAACCTCATCATTTAAAAAGAGGAATGAAACCAAACCTAGAGATGATATCTCTGTTCAGAAGATCCCATGCACAGAGAGGACCATATGGTTGGTCCCACTATGAAACACAACATCCCTTGCTGACCCAAGGGCCTAAGAGGAGCAACACTGGAGACACAGGGATGGGAATGTACCCAGGCTGACCCCACCACACGGAGGCAAAACACTAAGGGTGAAAAGCAGTGCAGCAAGGAGAGCAGAGCCTGATGGTCCTGAGGGAGGAGTGCGAGGATAGACTTGGGTCCAGGGTGTGGCACCCCATCAGACTCAATCGAAAGACACTCTCAGAGGTCAACAAACAGATCTTGAACTATTTACAGGTTTTGCTTTTATGTCATTTTTTTTCTTTACTTATTTATACATACTTTCTGGACACTGTGGTTTTTTTTCTTGTAGTAGTGTTTTCTTTTGTCACTTCACCTTGCTATGTCTTATTGTTGGTTTTTGTTTTATTTTGTTTTTTTGCACATTATTATCTCTGCAGATCTATCTAGATCAGATAGGCTGGATGAATAGTTTGGAGGAGAAAACAATGCAACTGATGGTTGCAGGGGAGGGTCAAGGTGAAATGGGAGAGGAAAAGGTGATGAAAAGGAGGTGGTGTTGACCAATCCAAGGACAAGGGAACAACAAGTGATCCAAAATCAGTGGCAAGAAGCATGTGAGAGGCCTGGTAGGGATTGATTAAGGGTAATGTAACCAAGAGAAATTACTGAAACCCAAATGAAGACTAAGCATGATAATGAGACATGAGGAAAGTAAAAGAAAACAGAGACTGGAGTAGAAAGGTGGAGCTAATTTCTGGGATCTACATGTGACCTCCTCTCTGGGGTGCGGACAACAGAGTGGGGGAGGTGAGTGAAGTGACACATTGAACAGTGTACGATATGAAGAGGTAAGAACAATTTGTAAATTATTGGGAGTTCATGGGGAAGGAGAAGGTAGAAGGGGAAATATGGGGAGTTGGAATGTAAAAAAATAAAAAACTAGAGAAAAGAGGGAAAAAGGAGCTTATTCTGGTGGGGGGTTCAAGTAGAAAATGTTTGTAGATGAATGTGGTAACATGTGTACAAGTGTGCTTAATACGAACAATGTATTGAATGTTCTTAGAGCTGTAAGAGCCCCCAATAAAATCTATATTTAAAATAATCACAGTGGACCAAAAATTTTAGAAAATATTTTCATTAACTCTCTTGTATTGAATAATAAAAGAAAGTCAGAATCAAAAAAAAGAAAATAGAGGGAAGAAATAGGAAGCAAAGGGCATTTATAGGGGGTCTTAATTCAGGCATGTACATGTGTAAATATAGTTATATATGATGTTTGAGAAATAGATCTATGTGCATATATTTATAGGGTTAGGAATAAAGCAGCAGATGGACATTGGCCCTTCACTCAAGTGCTTCCTCAATGCAAGAACATTTCGTTCTATTAAATTGGCATTTCATGATGCTCATCTTCCAGTCATGATTACTGAAGACAAATATGTACATAAGCACAAGTGGTAAAGAAATCTGATGGTGCCTGGCTACTAAAAGATATAGTGTCTGGGGTCTTAAAGGCTGGAGGGTAAAGAAGCCACCATCTAGCTCAGAAGCCGAAAAAGCTACATGGAAGAAGTACACCAGCCTGTGTGATCATGAGGTGTGGATGGGATCAAGTGTCAGGCATCAAAAATGAAAAATTTATATCATTTTATATGAGGGGGAGTACAGATTGGGGACCCAAAGCCCATCTGTATGTAACAGGACATCCCCTTGCAGAAGGGTTATGAGGAAGAGATGAACCAGTCATGGTTACAGAGTAGCAATGATGAAATATACAATTTTCCTTTAGGTCTTCAATGCTTTCTTCCCCCCACTACCATATCCCAATTCTACCTTACAAAAATTCTACCTGCTAGACCAGAGGATGTACACTGGTACAGATCAGAACCGGAAACATGGGGAATCCAGAACAGATTATCCTTTCAGGACCAATGTTGAGAGGGATAATACCAGAAGGGTGAAGGGATGTTGGATAGAAAGGGGGGAACCAAATATAAGGTTCTACATATAACCTCCTCCCCGAGGTAAGACCAATAGGGAAGTGAAGGGAAGCATCAGGTAGTGTAAAATATGACAAAATAACAATAATTTTTAATTATCAAAGGTTCATGAGGGAGGTAGGAGGGGGGAGGGGGAAAATATCAAGAGTTCAAGTAGAAAGCAAATGTTTTGAGAATTATGAGGGCAACAAATGTACAAATGTGCTTGACATACAATGGATAGATGTATAGGTTGTGATAAGAGTTTTATAAGGCCCCAATAAAATGATATTTTAAAAAAGAGGTATGAAACCAGCAGAACTATAGAGAGGTACTCAGTCCTGACTCCATCCTCCTCACACCACCACCAAGGACACTGGTGAATTCCTCAGAACATCAGGTCCCTCTCCAGTTTTCTGAGATGAGACAAAAAGAGACAAAATCAATTGCTGGACAGCTGCTGGGCAGTTTAGATAAAAAGCTACCACACATCTCCTCTAATCCCTATGGATTTTAGCCTCCTTGTATTTGAACAGAAAAGAAAACATTCAATTACAACAATCTGAACGACAGAGTTTTTTAAATGTCAACTGAAAGCATGGGTCCACCCAAAACCACTTCCTTATTCAGATGAGTGAATGGGATTGCCTGAAGCATATAAAAGTATTGATTTGGGAACAATAATTAAAATCTAATGGACTTCATCAATTTCACATAGAACCATAAATTTCTCCCAATGACATGATAAATTGCTGAATAAGGATATCTGGCTGCTCATCCACTTAATTTTTTTAAGTTCAGATTTCATTTTCTGACAATGTTATTCATTTCAGCTAAGAGAAATATTCGCACCATCTGTAGGGTGGGATATTTTATTCTAAGAAGGGGAGGGGGGAGAGTATCATTTGGTCCTTTATGGGGGTCGAATTGTCCATCTAACAAAGCATGAAGTTCCTTCACCAGATACATTTCATAAAGTTAAATGGTTCTTTCAAGATTATGCTGACAACAGAGTCTTCTGTCTTTGTTATAGTACAGTCTGTGACCTCACTAATAAGGATACTAATGTATCATCAAAAATGCTGTTAATTGAAAACTTCAAGTCTAATTAACCAGGGATGTGACCATGCATAGCATATTATTAATAGAATGAAAGGTTTGCCTTACACCAACTGTTACCCAGTAAAAATGCTGCAAGGACAATGCAGCCATTCAAACATTTCTCACATCCATTTTGCCTGGAGTTACTGATATTTTCTTTTCATTAAACCATAGGCATTATAGTGAAATGTCTTAAGGCCAGGAGAAGAAAGTAGAACCAAGTCTAAATTATGACTCACAGGGCAGTCACTGGGGGGATCCAAGATAATATAAAACCGGAAGCGCAGCTGGCAAACATCAAAATATGGTGCACAGGAACCCACCTTTCCATATGAAATTCTTTACTTAATGTAAATCAGCTCCACCCCCAAGGAATTAGACAGGATCTAAAAATATAAGTACTCCGTCCATGTACTGCCTTCTTCCCACTGAATATGTTTTGAGGCCTGGGCACACATACGGTTAGTCTTGATTGACACTCTAATTCCTGCACCAAACCTGATCAGGGCCAACTGATCATTACCTGAAATCACCCATAACAATTTCAAACATTGTGACTATGGGATACAATAGAATCTACAGAGAGGAAAAAAACGCACTGGGTTGCTTACATTTAAGTTCAGTGCCTCCTAACAACACAAAGCAAACTCCCTGCCATTGAGTCAATGCTGATTCGCAGTAACTCTCTGTGGGGTTTCACAACCTTAACTGCTGAGGGGAGTGGAGAGTCCAGTCTTGGTCCAGCGCAACTGCTGGTGGTTTCAACCCAGCAACCATGCAGATCACGTGTAACCGCTGCACCACCAGGCTTCCTGATGCCTCCCACGCAGTTAATCATACACGCGATACTTCTTAAAATATCAAACTGAAGTGTAGAAAAACGAAACTCATTGTGTTGACATGAGGAGCCAGTGGAGGGACCAACCTCTAAGTAAGAGGCTGAGGCACTGAAAAAGCTTTAGGGATCGGGGGTCGGGGGGAGTGGAGTGTCTCTGGAGGTATGCACCAAATGGGCCAGCCACATTGACCTGGACTTCTGGGGACCCAAACCAGGTAGGGTGGAATGCTGGGGTATTGAATCCTGGACCTTCGGGGTGCACGGCATACTCCAATGGCTGCATCAATGAGATCCAATGAGGAAGATCCACGGGGTGAACTGGACGCATTTGTAACTTGAGAACTTAGTGCTGAAAATTCAGTGTCTGAGGAAGTAGAGGACAGCCGCACCAAGAGTGTTTAACTTTTAGTAGGCAGGCAATCGTGGTCCTGCTACACCAATGCTATGTATGTTATATTAGGGTATATGTTACAGTGACCGATATTCTCAGTGACTGTCATTGGAAATTTTGTGACAACCAACTCCTGTTCTTTGTATAAATAGCATCCAGCCAAGAAAAGATTGATTCTGTACAAGTTAATCATGATTTGTTCAGCATATAGATTAAGTATGATTAGAGAATATGCACCTTTCTTGATGTGAAACCATAAAGTATTCCATGGGTCTGTTCACATAACTGCCTCCTTCATCCACATGTAAGTTTCTTGTGGACTTAATGAAGTGCTCTGGAATTCCCATTCTTCTCAAGGCAATCCATAGTTTATTATAATCTACAGAGTGGAATATCTTATTATAGTCAATAAAACACAGGAGAGGGAGAGGTGGGGGAAAAGAAGTGGGTGTTAACAAAAAATGATCTAAAATCTATGTCAAGGAGGGCTTAGGATGCCTGGTAGGGCTTGATCAAGGGCAGTGTAACTGAGAGGAATGACTGAAGCCTGAATGAAGGCCAAGCATGATAGTGGGACAAGAGGAAAGTAAAAGTAAATAGAGGAAAGAACTACGAAGCAAAGGACATTTATAAAGGTCTAAACATAGGCATGTACATACACAAATATGTTTATATATAAAAATTAGAAAATATATCTATGTACATATATTTAAATCCTCAATATTAAGGTAGCAGAAGACATTAGGCCTCTACTCAAGCAACACATTGTTCTAATAAACTGGCAATCCATGATGTGCACCTTCCTGACACAATAACTGAAGACAAAATGAGTGCACAAGCAAATGTGGTGAAGAAAGCTAATGGTGCCTGCTATCAAAGGATAGAGCATCTGGGGTCTTAAAGATGTGAAGATAAACAAACAGCCATCTAGCAGGAGAAACAAAAAAGGCCACATGGGAGAAGCACATCAGCTTATGTCATCATGAGTTGTCAATGGAATCATACAAAGACCCAAAACAAAACAAAAAAAATCACATCAATGTGAATGGGGGTGGGGTGGGGTGTGGAGTGAAGACCCAAAGTCCATCTGTAGAAAATTGGACATCTCCTTACAGAAGGGTCAGAAGGTAGAGACGAGCCAGTCAGGATGTGGTACAGCACCTAGGAAACATACAACTTTCCTCTAGTTCTTTAATCCTTCCTTCCCCTGGCTAGACCAAAGCATGTGCATGGGTACAGATAAGGGTTGGAAACACAACAAATCCAGGACAGATAAGCAACCTTTCAGTACCAATAATGAGAGGAGTGATACCAGGAGGTTCAGTGGGGAGAAAGAGGGAACCAATCACAATGATCTTCATATAACCCCCTCCCAGGGGGATGGAAAACAGAAAAGTGGGTAAAGGGAGACATGGGCCAATGTAAGACATGAAAAAATAATCATAAATTATAAATTAACAAGGGTTCATGAGGGGGGGAGAGAAGGGGAGGAAAATGAGAAACTCATACCAAAGGCTCAAGTGATAGGAGAATGATTTCAAAACGATGATGGCAGCATATGTACAAATGTGCTTGACACAATGGATAGATGTATGGATTGTGATAAGAGCTGTCAGAGCCCCCAATGAAATAATTTTTGAAAAAGCAAAATCTACCAGCTTCTGCACAGGAGAAACACAAAAGATTCTAGTTATGAGTGGGGGCTAGAAAAAAAAGAATCCTCGACAACATTCACCCATCTGTGAAAGCTGCTCTGCACTTTATCATGCTGACCCACCGGTGCTTAACGTGTCAGTAATATAAATATCAAGTTTACAGTCTGAGGTATGGTCTCCCATATAGCATTCTTGAATCAAGAGACTGATTTTGCAGAAAATGAATTATAGCACCAGACCCATGCACGTGCAATTCACTGGCCTTATCATTTTCCTGAAACAGCTGACTTGATAGAATACTGGAATGGCCTTCTGAAAACACAACTATGATACCAGCTACATGGCAACATGTGGCAGAGTTAGGGCATCACTAACATTAAATTAAGTCCACAAAGACATTTTCCACATTGAAGTGAGAGATTGTATTTATGGGTGGCATAGTTGGGTGCCACAAGTCGGCTCCTACAACTCTCCATCCTATGAACAACAGAATGAAACATCGCCAGTTCCTGTGCCAACTTCACAATTGTTGCCTTGTTTGAACCCATCATTGCAGCCAGTATATCAATTCATCTCATCAAGTCTTCCTCTTTTTCACTGACTGTGTACTTTGCCAAACATGTTGTCCTGTTACATGGACTACTCTCTCCTAATAATGTGTCCAAAGATAAAGCATTGCCATCCTTGCTTCTAACAACATTATGGATCTACTTCTCTGGGAGAAATTTCAGGGAATTTTGGTTTGGTTGGTTGATTGGTTTTTGTTTGTTTTCTTGCAGTTCATGGTACCTGCAATACTCTTTGCCAATTCAATTGAATCAATTAATTTGCAATCTTCCTTATTCGTTGTCCCACTTAAAGATTCACATGAAGCAAGTTCCTAGTTCTCAGAGTTACAGCTTTATTTTTTAGCTTTCTATATGGGTTGTGTGCAAACAGGCTTTCCCAGAGCAATATGTTGTTTGATTTCACGATTTCTCTTTCCATGGGCACTGATTATGGGTCCAAGTAAAATGAAGCCCATTACAATGGCAGTCTTCTCTTGCTTATCATAAGGCTGTCTGTTGGTTCTGTTGCAAGGTTGTTGTTTTTTTACATTGAGTTGTAAACATTGCAACTATTTTGTTTGATCCTCACCAGCTTATGCTTCAAGTTCTCCTCACTTTTAGCAAGAAAGTTTGCTCCATCTACATATCATAGTCATCTCTAATCCTGATGGGATATTATTCTTCACCTAGACGAGTTCCTGGATTCTTTGCTCACCATACAAATTAAATAATATGGTAAATATATATATATATAATCTTACTATACACCTTTCATCATTTTAAGCCATAAAATATACACTGTTGTGTTCAAATGTCTTTACTTGGTGTGTGTACAGGCAGTTTTTAAATGCGCATAATACAGTGTTCTTGAATTTACAATTCTTTGCAATGCTATTCATAGCTTATTATGATCCATGAAATACAATGCCTTTGCATAGGCAAGAAAACACAAGTTATCATCTTTCTGATATCCCTTACTGCCATTCTTTACTATCTGATGTAAGCAATAGCATCCCTCATTCTGCTTTTATTTTTCTAAATCCTCTTAAATTTCTGACAGCTCCCTGTTGATGCTCTGCTGCAACCATTTTTTAAATTTTTCAGAAAATTTTTACTTGCAAGGGATTTTAATGAAGTTGTTTGACAATGTCCACATTATATTGGGTTATCTCTCTTTGGAATGGATAAAAATATAGATGTCTTCCAGTCAGTTGACCAGGTACCCATCCTCCAAATTTCTTGGCTTAGTGACTGAGTGCTTC